>CAXHJY010001603.1:20000-153931 GCA_964016885.1 Eledone cirrhosa | reverse complement strand
CCAGTAATTACAGATCGATCCGGACACGGGCGGCCGGCCCGCGATTGAAAAGGTAAATCCGCCGGCTAATCGTCATTTTTGGATTCGTTTTCTTCGAAGCACACCATTCGCCGGGCGGACTTTGTTGACGTTTAACACGGTTTGGTTCCACAGCCACAACTATTGATTTTACGGAGATATCTTGCTGAAATTCACGCCACACATAGCCAATGAGTGTCTGCACATGTACCAGTAATTACAGATCGATCCGACCACGGACGGCCGGCCCGCGATTGAAAAGGTAAATCCGCCGGCTAATCGTCATTTTTGGATTCGTTTTCTTCGAAGCACACCATTCGCCGGCGGACTTTGTTGACGTTTAACACGGTTTGGTTCCACAACCACAACTATTGATTTTACGGAGGTATCTTGCTGAAATTCACGCCACACATAGCCAATGAGTGTCTGCACATGTCCCAGTAATTACAGATCGATCCGGACACGGGCGGCCGGCCCGCGATTGAAAAGGTAACTCCGCCGGCAAATCGACATTTTTGGATTCGTTTTCTTCGAAGCACACCATTCGCCGGCGGACTTTGTTGACGTTTAACACGGTTTGGTTCCACAGCCACAACTATTGATTTTACGGAGATATCTTGCTGAAATTCACGCCACACATAGCCAATGAGTGTCTGCACATGTACCAGTAATTACAGATCGATCCGACCACGGACGGCCGGCCCGCGATTGAAAAGGTAAATCCGCCGGCTAATCGTCATTTTTGGATTCGTTTTCTTCGAAGCACACCATTCGCCGGCGGACTTTGTTGACGTTTAACACGGTTTGGTCCCACAACCACAACTATTGATTTTACGGAGGTATCTTGCTGAAATTCACGCCACACATAGCCAATGAGTGTCTGCACATGTCCCAGTAATTACAGATCGATCCGGACACGGGCGGCCGGCCCGCGATTGAAAAGGTAAATCCGCCGGCTAATCGTCATTTTTGGATTCGTTTTCTTCGAAGCACACCATTCGCCGGCGGACTTTGTTGACGTTTAACACGGTTTGGTTCCACAGCCACAACTATTGATTTTACGGAGATATCTGGCTGAAATTCACGCCACACATAGCCAATGAGTGTCTGCACATGTACCAGTA
Source organism: Eledone cirrhosa (assembly GCA_964016885.1). Taxonomy (NCBI): domain Eukaryota; kingdom Metazoa; phylum Mollusca; class Cephalopoda; order Octopoda; family Eledonidae; genus Eledone; species Eledone cirrhosa. The sequence continues at coordinate 152,789 of CAXHJY010001603.1, read as the reverse complement.
ATTACAGATCGATCCGACCACGGGCGGCCGGCCCGCGATTGAAAAGGTAAATCCGCCGGCTAATCGTCATTTTTGGATTCGTTTTCTTCGAAGCACACCATTCGCCGGCGGACTTTGTTGACGTTTAACACGGTTTGGTTCCACAGCCACAACTATTGATTTTACGGAGATATCTTGCTGAAATTCACGCCACACATAGCCAATGAGTGTCTGCACATGTACCAGTAATTACAGATCGATCCGACCACGGACGGCCGGCCCGCGATTGAAAAGGTAAATCCGCCGGCTAATCGTCATTTTTGGATTCGTTTTCTTCGAAGCACACCATTCGCCGGCGGACTTTGTTGACGTTTAACACGGTTTGGTTCCACAGCCACAACTATTGATTTTACGGAGATATCTTGCTGAAATTCACGCCACACATAGCCAATGAGTGTCTGCACATGTACCAGTAATTACAGATCGATCCGACCACGGGCGGCCGGCCCGCGATTGAAAAGGTAAATCCGCCGGCTAATCGTCATTTTTGGATTCGTTTTCTTCGAAGCACACCATTCGCCGGCGGACTTTGTTGACGTTTAACACGGTTTGGTTCCACAGCCACAACTATTGATTTTACGGAGATATCTTGCTGAAATTCACGCCACACATAGCCAATGAGTGTCTGCACATGTACCAGTAATTACAGATCGATCCGACCACGGACGGCCGGCCCGCGATTGAAAAGGTAAATCCGCCGGCTAATCGTCATTTTTGGATTCGTTTTCTTCGAAGCACACCATTCGCCGGCGGACTTTGTTGACGTTTAACACGGTTTGGTTCCACAACCACAACTATTGATTTTACGGAGATATCTTGCTGAAATTCACGCCACACATAGCCAATGAGTGTCTGCACATGTACCAGTAATTACAGATCGATCCGACCACGGGCGGCCGGCCCGCGATTGAAAAGGTAAATCCGCCGGCTAATCGTCATTTTTGGATTCGTTTTCTTCGAAGCACACCATTCGCCGGCGGACTTTGTTGACGTTTAACACGGTTTGGTTCCACAGCCACAACTATTGATTTTACGGAGATATCTTGCTGAAATTCACGCCACACATAGCCAATGAGTGTCTGCACATGTACCAGTAATTACAGATCGATCCGACCACGGACGGCCGGCCCGCGATTGAAAAGGTAAATCCGCCGGCTAATCGTCATTTTTGGATTCGTTTTCTTCGAAGCACACCATTCGCCGGCGGACTTTGTTGACGTTTAACACGGTTTGGTCCCACAACCACAACTATTGATTTTACGGAGGTATCTTGCTGAAATTCACGCCACACATAGCCAATGAGTGTCTGCACATGTCCCAGTAATTACAGATCGATCCGGACACGGGCGGCCGGCCCGCGATTGAAAAGGTAAATCCGCCGGCTAATCGTCATTTTTGGATTCGTTTTCTTCGAAGCACACCATTCGCCGGCGGACTTTGTTGACGTTTAACACGGTTTGGTTCCACAGCCACAACTATTGATTTTACGGAGATATCTTGCTGAAATTCACGCCACACATAGCCAATGAGTGTCTGCACATGTACCAGTAATTACAGATCGATCCGACCACGGACGGCCGGCCCGCGATTGAAAAGGTAAATCCGCCGGCTAATCGTCATTTTTGGATTCGTTTTCTTCGAAGCACACCATTCGCCGGCGGACTTTGTTGACGTTTAACACGGTTTGGTTCCACAACCACAACTATTGATTTTACGGAGGTATCTTGCTGAAATTCACGCCACACATAGCCAATGAGTGTCTGCACATGTCCCAGTAATTACAGATCGATCCGGACACGGGCGGCCGGCCCGCGATTGAAAAGGTAACTCCGCCGGCAAATCGACATTTTTGGATTCGTTTTCTTCGAAGCACACCATTCGCCGGCGGACTTTGTTGACGTTTAACACGGTTTGGTTCCACAGCCACAACTATTGATTTTACGGAGATATCTTGCTGAAATTCACGCCACACATAGCCAATGAGTGTCTGCACATGTACCAGTAATTACAGATCGATCCGACCACGGACGGCCGGCCCGCGATTGAAAAGGTAAATCCGCCGGCTAATCGTCATTTTTGGATTCGTTTTCTTCGAAGCACACCATTCGCCGGCGGACTTTGTTGACGTTTAACACGGTTTGGTCCCACAACCACAACTATTGATTTTACGGAGGTATCTTGCTGAAATTCACGCCACACATAGCCAATGAGTGTCTGCACATGTCCCAGTAATTACAGATCGATCCGGACACGGGCGGCCGGCCCGCGATTGAAAAGGTAAATCCGCCGGCTAATCGTCATTTTTGGATTCGTTTTCTTCGAAGCACACCATTCGCCGGCGGACTTTGTTGACGTTTAACACGGTTTGGTTCCACAGCCACAACTATTGATTTTACGGAGATATCTTGCTGAAATTCACGCCACACATAGCCAATGAGTGTCTGCACATGTACCAGTAATTACAGATCGATCCGACCACGGACGGCCGGCCCGCGATTGAAAAGGTAAATCCGCCGGCTAATCGTCATTTTTGGATTCGTTTTCTTCGAAGCACACCATTCGCCGGCGGACTTTGTTGACGTTTAACACGGTTTGGTTCCACAGCCACAACTATTGATTTTACGGAGATATCTTGCTGAAATTCACGCCACACATAGCCAATGAGTGTCTGCACATGTACCAGTAATTACAGATCGATCCGACCACGGGCGGCCGGCCCGCGATTGAAAAGGTAAATCCGCCGGCTAATCGTCATTTTTGGATTCGTTTTCTTCGAAGCACACCATTCGCCGGCGGACTTTGTTGACGTTTAACACGGTTTGGTTCCACAGCCACAACTATTGATTTTACGGAGATATCTGGCTGAAATTCACGCCACACATAGCCAATGAGTGTCTGCACATGTACCAGTAATTACAGATCGATCCGACCACGGGCGGCCGGCCCGCGATTGAAAAGGTAAATCCGCCGGCTAATCGTCATTTTTGGATTCGTTTTCTTCGAAGCACACCATTCGCCGGCGGACTTTGTTGACGTTTAACACGGTTTGGTTCCACAGCCACAACTATTGATTTTACGGAGATATCTTGCTGAAATTCACGCCACACATAGCCAATGAGTGTCTGCACATGTACCAGTAATTACAGATCGATCCGACCACGGACGGCCGGCCCGCGATTGAAAAGGTAAATCCGCCGGCTAATCGTCATTTTTGGATTCGTTTTCTTCGAAGCACACCATTCGCCGGCGGACTTTGTTGACGTTTAACACGGTTTGGTTCCACAGCCACAACTATTGATTTTACGGAGATATCTTGCTGAAATTCACGCCACACATAGCCAATGAGTGTCTGCACATGTACCAGTAATTACAGATCGATCCGACCACGGGCGGCCGGCCCGCGATTGAAAAGGTAAATCCGCCGGCTAATCGTCATTTTTGGATTCGTTTTCTTCGAAGCACACCATTCGCCGGCGGACTTTGTTGACGTTTAACACGGTTTGGTTCCACAGCCACAACTATTGATTTTACGGAGATATCTTGCTGAAATTCACGCCACACATAGCCAATGAGTGTCTGCACATGTACCAGTAATTACAGATCGATCCGACCACGGACGGCCGGCCCGCGATTGAAAAGGTAAATCCGCCGGCTAATCGTCATTTTTGGATTCGTTTTCTTCGAAGCACACCATTCGCCGGCGGACTTTGTTGACGTTTAACACGGTTTGGTTCCACAACCACAACTATTGATTTTACGGAGATATCTTGCTGAAATTCACGCCACACATAGCCAATGAGTGTCTGCACATGTACCAGTAATTACAGATCGATCCGACCACGGGCGGCCGGCCCGCGATTGAAAAGGTAAATCCGCCGGCTAATCGTCATTTTTGGATTCGTTTTCTTCGAAGCACACCATTCGCCGGCGGACTTTGTTGACGTTTAACACGGTTTGGTTCCACAGCCACAACTATTGATTTTACGGAGATATCTTGCTGAAATTCACGCCACACATAGCCAATGAGTGTCTGCACATGTACCAGTAATTACAGATCGATCCGACCACGGACGGCCGGCCCGCGATTGAAAAGGTAAATCCGCCGGCTAATCGTCATTTTTGGATTCGTTTTCTTCGAAGCACACCATTCGCCGGCGGACTTTGTTGACGTTTAACACGGTTTGGTCCCACAACCACAACTATTGATTTTACGGAGGTATCTTGCTGAAATTCACGCCACACATAGCCAATGAGTGTCTGCACATGTCCCAGTAATTACAGATCGATCCGGACACGGGCGGCCGGCCCGCGATTGAAAAGGTAAATCCGCCGGCTAATCGTCATTTTTGGATTCGTTTTCTTCGAAGCACACCATTCGCCGGCGGACTTTGTTGACGTTTAACACGGTTTGGTTCCACAGCCACAACTATTGATTTTACGGAGATATCTTGCTGAAATTCACGCCACACATAGCCAATGAGTGTCTGCACATGTACCAGTAATTACAGATCGATCCGACCACGGACGGCCGGCCCGCGATTGAAAAGGTAAATCCGCCGGCTAATCGTCATTTTTGGATTCGTTTTCTTCGAAGCACACCATTCGCCGGCGGACTTTGTTGACGTTTAACACGGTTTGGTTCCACAACCACAACTATTGATTTTACGGAGGTATCTTGCTGAAATTCACGCCACACATAGCCAATGAGTGTCTGCACATGTCCCAGTAATTACAGATCGATCCGGACACGGGCGGCCGGCCCGCGATTGAAAAGGTAAATCCGCCGGCTAATCGTCATTTTTGGATTCGTTTTCTTCGAAGCACACCATTCGCCGGCGGACTTTGTTGACGTTTAACACGGTTTGGTTCCACAGCCACAACTATTGATTTTACGGAGATATCTTGCTGAAATTCACGCCACACATAGCCAATGAGTGTCTGCACATGTACCAGTAATTACAGATCGATCCGACCACGGACGGCCGGCCCGCGATTGAAAAGGTAAATCCGCCGGCTAATCGTCATTTTTGGATTCGTTTTCTTCGAAGCACACCATTCGCCGGCGGACTTTGTTGACGTTTAACACGGTTTGGTTCCACAGCCACAACTATTGATTTTACGGAGATATCTTGCTGAAATTCACGCCACACATAGCCAATGAGTGTCTGCACATGTACCAGTAATTACAGATCGATCCGACCACGGGCGGCCGGCCCGCGATTGAAAAGGTAAATCCGCCGGCTAATCGTCATTTTTGGATTCGTTTTCTTCGAAGCACACCATTCGCCGGCGGACTTTGTTGACGTTTAACACGGTTTGGTTCCACAGCCACAACTATTGATTTTACGGAGATATCTGGCTGAAATTCACGCCACACATAGCCAATGAGTGTCTGCACATGTACCAGTAATTACAGATCGATCCGACCACGGGCGGCCGGCCCGCGATTGAAAAGGTAAATCCGCCGGCTAATCGTCATTTTTGGATTCGTTTTCTTCGAAGCACACCATTCGCCGGCGGACTTTGTTGACGTTTAACACGGTTTGGTTCCACAGCCACAACTATTGATTTTACGGAGATATCTTGCTGAAATTCACGCCACACATAGCCAATGAGTGTCTGCACATGTACCAGTAATTACAGATCGATCCGACCACGGACGGCCGGCCCGCGATTGAAAAGGTAAATCCGCCGGCTAATCGTCATTTTTGGATTCGTTTTCTTCGAAGCACACCATTCGCCGGCGGACTTTGTTGACGTTTAACACGGTTTGGTTCCACAGCCACAACTATTGATTTTACGGAGATATCTTGCTGAAATTCACGCCACACATAGCCAATGAGTGTCTGCACATGTACCAGTAATTACAGATCGATCCGACCACGGGCGGCCGGCCCGCGATTGAAAAGGTAAATCCGCCGGCTAATCGTCATTTTTGGATTCGTTTTCTTCGAAGCACACCATTCGCCGGCGGACTTTGTTGACGTTTAACACGGTTTGGTTCCACAGCCACAACTATTGATTTTACGGAGATATCTTGCTGAAATTCACGCCACACATAGCCAATGAGTGTCTGCACATGTACCAGTAATTACAGATCGATCCGACCACGGACGGCCGGCCCGCGATTGAAAAGGTAAATCCGCCGGCTAATCGTCATTTTTGGATTCGTTTTCTTCGAAGCACACCATTCGCCGGCGGACTTTGTTGACGTTTAACACGGTTTGGTTCCACAACCACAACTATTGATTTTACGGAGATATCTTGCTGAAATTCACGCCACACATAGCCAATGAGTGTCTGCACATGTACCAGTAATTACAGATCGATCCGACCACGGGCGGCCGGCCCGCGATTGAAAAGGTAAATCCGCCGGCTAATCGTCATTTTTGGATTCGTTTTCTTCGAAGCACACCATTCGCCGGCGGACTTTGTTGACGTTTAACACGGTTTGGTTCCACAGCCACAACTATTGATTTTACGGAGATATCTTGCTGAAATTCACGCCACACATAGCCAATGAGTGTCTGCACATGTACCAGTAATTACAGATCGATCCGACCACGGACGGCCGGCCCGCGATTGAAAAGGTAAATCCGCCGGCTAATCGTCATTTTTGGATTCGTTTTCTTCGAAGCACACCATTCGCCGGCGGACTTTGTTGACGTTTAACACGGTTTGGTCCCACAACCACAACTATTGATTTTACGGAGGTATCTTGCTGAAATTCACGCCACACATAGCCAATGAGTGTCTGCACATGTCCCAGTAATTACAGATCGATCCGGACACGGGCGGCCGGCCCGCGATTGAAAAGGTAAATCCGCCGGCTAATCGTCATTTTTGGATTCGTTTTCTTCGAAGCACACCATTCGCCGGCGGACTTTGTTGACGTTTAACACGGTTTGGTTCCACAGCCACAACTATTGATTTTACGGAGATATCTTGCTGAAATTCACGCCACACATAGCCAATGAGTGTCTGCACATGTACCAGTAATTACAGATCGATCCGACCACGGACGGCCGGCCCGCGATTGAAAAGGTAAATCCGCCGGCTAATCGTCATTTTTGGATTCGTTTTCTTCGAAGCACACCATTCGCCGGCGGACTTTGTTGACGTTTAACACGGTTTGGTTCCACAACCACAACTATTGATTTTACGGAGGTATCTTGCTGAAATTCACGCCACACATAGCCAATGAGTGTCTGCACATGTCCCAGTAATTACAGATCGATCCGGACACGGGCGGCCGGCCCGCGATTGAAAAGGTAACTCCGCCGGCAAATCGACATTTTTGGATTCGTTTTCTTCGAAGCACACCATTCGCCGGCGGACTTTGTTGACGTTTAACACGGTTTGGTTCCACAGCCACAACTATTGATTTTACGGAGATATCTTGCTGAAATTCACGCCACACATAGCCAATGAGTGTCTGCACATGTACCAGTAATTACAGATCGATCCGACCACGGACGGCCGGCCCGCGATTGAAAAGGTAAATCCGCCGGCTAATCGTCATTTTTGGATTCGTTTTCTTCGAAGCACACCATTCGCCGGCGGACTTTGTTGACGTTTAACACGGTTTGGTCCCACAACCACAACTATTGATTTTACGGAGGTATCTTGCTGAAATTCACGCCACACATAGCCAATGAGTGTCTGCACATGTCCCAGTAATTACAGATCGATCCGGACACGGGCGGCCGGCCCGCGATTGAAAAGGTAAATCCGCCGGCTAATCGTCATTTTTGGATTCGTTTTCTTCGAAGCACACCATTCGCCGGCGGACTTTGTTGACGTTTAACACGGTTTGGTTCCACAGCCACAACTATTGATTTTACGGAGATATCTGGCTGAAATTCACGCCACACATAGCCAATGAGTGTCTGCACATGTACCAGTAATTACAGATCGATCCGACCACGGGCGGCCGGCCCGCGATTGAAAAGGTAAATCCGCCGGCTAATCGTCATTTTTGGATTCGTTTTCTTCGAAGCACACCATTCGCCGGCGGACTTTGTTGACGTTTAACACGGTTTGGTTCCACAGCCACAACTATTGATTTTACGGAGATATCTTGCTGAAATTCACGCCACACATAGCCAATGAGTGTCTGCACATGTACCAGTAATTACAGATCGATCCGACCACGGACGGCCGGCCCGCGATTGAAAAGGTAAATCCGCCGGCTAATCGTCATTTTTGGATTCGTTTTCTTCGAAGCACACCATTCGCCGGCGGACTTTGTTGACGTTTAACACGGTTTGGTTCCACAGCCACAACTATTGATTTTACGGAGATATCTTGCTGAAATTCACGCCACACATAGCCAATGAGTGTCTGCACATGTACCAGTAATTACAGATCGATCCGACCACGGGCGGCCGGCCCGCGATTGAAAAGGTAAATCCGCCGGCTAATCGTCATTTTTGGATTCGTTTTCTTCGAAGCACACCATTCGCCGGCGGACTTTGTTGACGTTTAACACGGTTTGGTTCCACAGCCACAACTATTGATTTTACGGAGATATCTTGCTGAAATTCACGCCACACATAGCCAATGAGTGTCTGCACATGTACCAGTAATTACAGATCGATCCGACCACGGACGGCCGGCCCGCGATTGAAAAGGTAAATCCGCCGGCTAATCGTCATTTTTGGATTCGTTTTCTTCGAAGCACACCATTCGCCGGCGGACTTTGTTGACGTTTAACACGGTTTGGTTCCACAACCACAACTATTGATTTTACGGAGATATCTTGCTGAAATTCACGCCACACATAGCCAATGAGTGTCTGCACATGTACCAGTAATTACAGATCGATCCGACCACGGGCGGCCGGCCCGCGATTGAAAAGGTAAATCCGCCGGCTAATCGTCATTTTTGGATTCGTTTTCTTCGAAGCACACCATTCGCCGGCGGACTTTGTTGACGTTTAACACGGTTTGGTTCCACAGCCACAACTATTGATTTTACGGAGATATCTTGCTGAAATTCACGCCACACATAGCCAATGAGTGTCTGCACATGTACCAGTAATTACAGATCGATCCGACCACGGACGGCCGGCCCGCGATTGAAAAGGTAAATCCGCCGGCTAATCGTCATTTTTGGATTCGTTTTCTTCGAAGCACACCATTCGCCGGCGGACTTTGTTGACGTTTAACACGGTTTGGTCCCACAACCACAACTATTGATTTTACGGAGGTATCTTGCTGAAATTCACGCCACACATAGCCAATGAGTGTCTGCACATGTCCCAGTAATTACAGATCGATCCGGACACGGGCGGCCGGCCCGCGATTGAAAAGGTAAATCCGCCGGCTAATCGTCATTTTTGGATTCGTTTTCTTCGAAGCACACCATTCGCCGGCGGACTTTGTTGACGTTTAACACGGTTTGGTTCCACAGCCACAACTATTGATTTTACGGAGATATCTTGCTGAAATTCACGCCACACATAGCCAATGAGTGTCTGCACATGTACCAGTAATTACAGATCGATCCGACCACGGACGGCCGGCCCGCGATTGAAAAGGTAAATCCGCCGGCTAATCGTCATTTTTGGATTCGTTTTCTTCGAAGCACACCATTCGCCGGCGGACTTTGTTGACGTTTAACACGGTTTGGTTCCACAACCACAACTATTGATTTTACGGAGGTATCTTGCTGAAATTCACGCCACACATAGCCAATGAGTGTCTGCACATGTCCCAGTAATTACAGATCGATCCGGACACGGGCGGCCGGCCCGCGATTGAAAAGGTAACTCCGCCGGCAAATCGACATTTTTGGATTCGTTTTCTTCGAAGCACACCATTCGCCGGCGGACTTTGTTGACGTTTAACACGGTTTGGTTCCACAGCCACAACTATTGATTTTACGGAGATATCTTGCTGAAATTCACGCCACACATAGCCAATGAGTGTCTGCACATGTACCAGTAATTACAGATCGATCCGACCACGGACGGCCGGCCCGCGATTGAAAAGGTAAATCCGCCGGCTAATCGTCATTTTTGGATTCGTTTTCTTCGAAGCACACCATTCGCCGGCGGACTTTGTTGACGTTTAACACGGTTTGGTCCCACAACCACAACTATTGATTTTACGGAGGTATCTTGCTGAAATTCACGCCACACATAGCCAATGAGTGTCTGCACATGTCCCAGTAATTACAGATCGATCCGGACACGGGCGGCCGGCCCGCGATTGAAAAGGTAAATCCGCCGGCTAATCGTCATTTTTGGATTCGTTTTCTTCGAAGCACACCATTCGCCGGCGGACTTTGTTGACGTTTAACACGGTTTGGTTCCACAGCCACAACTATTGATTTTACGGAGATATCTTGCTGAAATTCACGCCACACATAGCCAATGAGTGTCTGCACATGTACCAGTAATTACAGATCGATCCGACCACGGACGGCCGGCCCGCGATTGAAAAGGTAAATCCGCCGGCTAATCGTCATTTTTGGATTCGTTTTCTTCGAAGCACACCATTCGCCGGCGGACTTTGTTGACGTTTAACACGGTTTGGTTCCACAACCACAACTATTGATTTTACGGAGGTATCTTGCTGAAATTCACGCCACACATAGCCAATGAGTGTCTGCACATGTACCAGTAATTACAGATCGATCCGACCACGGGCGGCCGGCCCGCGATTGAAAAGGTAAATCCGCCGGCTAATCGTCATTTTTGGATTCGTTTTCTTCGAAGCACACCATTCGCCGGCGGACTTTGTTGACGTTTAACACGGTTTGGTCCCACAACCACAACTATTGATTTTACGGAGGTATCTTGCTGAAATTCACGCCACACATAGCCAATGAGTGTCTGCACATGTCCCAGTAATTACAGATCGATCCGGACACGGGCGGCCGGCCCGCGATTGAAAAGGTAAATCCGCCGGCTAATCGTCATTTTTGGATTCGTTTTCTTCGAAGCACACCATTCGCCGGCGGACTTTGTTGACGTTTAACACGGTTTGGTTCCACAGCCACAACTATTGATTTTACGGAGATATCTTGCTGAAATTCACGCCACACATAGCCAATGAGTGTCTGCACATGTACCAGTAATTACAGATCGATCCGACCACGGACGGCCGGCCCGCGATTGAAAAGGTAAATCCGCCGGCTAATCGTCATTTTTGGATTCGTTTTCTTCGAAGCACACCATTCGCCGGCGGACTTTGTTGACGTTTAACACGGTTTGGTTCCACAACCACAACTATTGATTTTACGGAGGTATCTTGCTGAAATTCACGCCACACATAGCCAATGAGTGTCTGCACATGTCCCAGTAATTACAGATCGATCCGGAGACGGGCGGCCGGCCCGCGATTGAAAAGGTAACTCCGCCGGCAAATCGACATTTTTGGATTCGTTTTCTTCGAAGCACACCATTCGCCGGCGGACTTTGTTGACGTTTAACACGGTTTGGTTCCACAGCCACAACTATTGATTTTACGGAGATATCTTGCTGAAATTCACGCCACACATAGCCAATGAGTGTCTGCACATGTACCAGTAATTACAGATCGATCCGACCACGGGCGGCCGGCCCGCGATTGAAAAGGTAAATCCGCCGGCTAATCGTCATTTTTGGATTCGTTTTCTTCGAAGCACACCATTCGCCGGCGGACTTTGTTGACGTTTAACACGGTTTGGTTCCACAGCCACAACTATTGATTTTACGGAGATATCTTGCTGAAATTCACGCCACACATAGCCAATGAGTGTCTGCACATGTACCAGTAATTACAGATCGATCCGGACACGGGCGGCCGGCCCGCGATTGAAAAGGTAAATCCGCCGGCTAATCGTCATTTTTGGATTCGTTTTCTTCGAAGCACACCATTCGCCGGCGGACTTTGTTGACGTTTAACACGGTTTGGTTCCACAGCCACAACTATTGATTTTACGGAGATATCTTGCTGAAATTCACGCCACACATAGCCAATGAGTGTCTGCACATGTACCAGTAATTACAGATCGATCCGACCACGGACGGCCGGCCCGCGATTGAAAAGGTAAATCCGCCGGCTAATCGTCATTTTTGGATTCGTTTTCTTCGAAGCACACCATTCGCGGCGGACTTTGTTGACGTTTAACACGGTTTGGTTCCACAACCACAACTATTGATTTTACGGAGGTATCTTGCTGAAATTCACGCCACACATAGCCAATGAGTGTCTGCACATGTCCCAGTAATTACAGATCGATCCGGACACGGGCGGCCGGCCCGCGATTGAAAAGGTAACTCCGCCGGCAAATCGACATTTTTGGATTCGTTTTCTTCGAAGCACACCATTCGCCGGCGGACTTTGTTGACGTTTAACACGGTTTGGTTCCACAGCCACAACTATTGATTTTACGGAGATATCTTGCTGAAATTCACGCCACACATAGCCAATGAGTGTCTGCACATGTACCAGTAATTACAGATCGATCCGACCACGGGCGGCCGGCCCGCGATTGAAAAGGTAAATCCGCCGGCTAATCGTCATTTTTGGATTCGTTTTCTTCGAAGCACACCATTCGCCGGCGGACTTTGTTGACGTTTAACACGGTTTGGTTCCACAGCCACAACTATTGATTTTACGGAGATATCTTGCTGAAATTCACGCCACACATAGCCAATGAGTGTCTGCACATGTACCAGTAATTACAGATCGATCCGACCACGGGCGGCCGGCCCGCGATTGAAAAGGTAAATCCGCCGGCTAATCGTCATTTTTGGATTCGTTTTCTTCGAAGCACACCATTCGCCGGCGGACTTTGTTGACGTTTAACACGGTTTGGTTCCACAGCCACAACTATTGATTTTACGGAGATATCTGGCTGAAATTCACGCCACACATAGCCAATGAGTGTCTGCACCTGTACCAGTAATTACAGATCGATCCGACCATGGGCGGCCGGCCCGCGATTGAAAAGGTAAATCCGCCGGCTAATCGTCATTTTTGGATTCGTTTTCTTCGAAGCACACCATTCGCCGGCGGACTTTGTTGACGTTTAACACGGTTTGGTTCCACAGCCACAAATATTGATTTTACGGAGATATCTTGCTGAAATTCACGCCACACATAGCCAATGAGTGTCTGCACATGTACCAGTAATTACAGATCGATCCGGACACGGGCAGCCGGCGCGCGATTGAAAAGGTAACTCCGCCGGCAAATCGACATTTTTGGATTCGTTTTCTTCGAAGCACACCATTCGCCGGCGGACTTTGTTGACGTTTAACACGGTTTGGTTCCACAGCCACAACTATTGATTTTACGGAGATATCTTGCTGAAATTCACGCCACACATAGCCAATGAGTGTCTGCACATGTACCAGTAATTACAGATCGATCCGACCACGGACGGCCGGCCCGCGATTGAAAAGGTAAATCCGCCGGCTAATCGTCATTTTTGGATTCGTTTTCTTCGAAGCACACCATTCGCCGGCGGACTTTGTTGACGTTTAACACGGTTTGGTTCCACAACCACAACTATTGATTTTACGGAGATATCTTGCTGAAATTCACGCCACACATAGCCAATGAGTGTCTGCACATGTACCAGTAATTACAGATCGATCCGACCACGGGCGGCCGGCCCGCGATTGAAAAGGTAAATCCGCCGGCTAATCGTCATTTTTGGATTCGTTTTCTTCGAAGCACACCATTCGCCGGCGGACTTTGTTGACGTTTAACACGGTTTGGTTCCACAGCCACAACTATTGATTTTACGGAGATATCTTGCTGAAATTCACGCCACACATAGCCAATGAGTGTCTGCACATGTACCAGTAATTACAGATCGATCCGACCACGGACGGCCGGCCCGCGATTGAAAAGGTAAATCCGCCGGCTAATCGTCATTTTTGGATTCGTTTTCTTCGAAGCACACCATTCGCCGGCGGACTTTGTTGACGTTTAACACGGTTTGGTCCCACAACCACAACTATTGATTTTACGGAGGTATCTTGCTGAAATTCACGCCACACATAGCCAATGAGTGTCTGCACATGTCCCAGTAATTACAGATCGATCCGGACACGGGCGGCCGGCCCGCGATTGAAAAGGTAAATCCGCCGGCTAATCGTCATTTTTGGATTCGTTTTCTTCGAAGCACACCATTCGCCGGCGGACTTTGTTGACGTTTAACACGGTTTGGTTCCACAGCCACAACTATTGATTTTACGGAGATATCTTGCTGAAATTCACGCCACACATAGCCAATGAGTGTCTGCACATGTACCAGTAATTACAGATCGATCCGACCACGGACGGCCGGCCCGCGATTGAAAAGGTAAATCCGCCGGCTAATCGTCATTTTTGGATTCGTTTTCTTCGAAGCACACCATTCGCCGGCGGACTTTGTTGACGTTTAACACGGTTTGGTTCCACAACCACAACTATTGATTTTACGGAGATATCTTGCTGAAATTCACGCCACACATAGCCAATGAGTGTCTGCACATGTACCAGTAATTACAGATCGATCCGACCACGGGCGGCCGGCCCGCGATTGAAAAGGTAAATCCGCCGGCTAATCGTCATTTTTGGATTCGTTTTCTTCGAAGCACACCATTCGCCGGCGGACTTTGTTGACGTTTAACACGGTTTGGTTCCACAGCCACAACTATTGATTTTACGGAGATATCTTGCTGAAATTCACGCCACACATAGCCAATGAGTGTCTGCACATGTACCAGTAATTACAGATCGATCCGACCACGGGCGGCCGGCCCGCGATTGAAAAGGTAAATCCGCCGGCTAATCGTCATTTTTGGATCCGTTTTCTTCGAAGCACACCATTCGCCGGCGGACTTTGTTGACGTTTAACACGGTTTGGTTCCACAGCCACAAATATTGATTTTACGGAGATATCTTGCTGAAATTCACGCCACACATAGCCAATGAGTGTCTGCACATGTACCAGTAATTACAGATCGATCCGGACACGGGCAGCCGGCGCGCGATTGAAAAGGTAACTCCGCCGGCAAATCGACATTTTTGGATTCGTTTTCTTCGAAGCACACCATTCGCCGGCGGACTTTGTTGACGTTTAACACGGTTTGGTTCCACAGCCACAACTATTGATTTTACGGAGATATCTTGCTGAAATTCACGCCACACATAGCCAATGAGTGTCTGCACATGTACCAGTAATTACAGATCGATCCGACCACGGGCGGCCGGCCCGCGATTGAAAAGGTAAATCCGCCGGCTAATCGTCATTTTTGGATTCGTTTTCTTCGAAGCACACCATTCGCCGGCGGACTTTGTTGACGTTTAACACGGTTTGGTTCCACAGCCACAACTATTGATTTTACGGAGATATCTGGCTGAAATTCACGCCACACATAGCCAATGAGTGTCTGCACATGTACCAGTAATTACAGATCGATCCGACCACGGGCGGCCGGCCCGCGATTGAAAAGGTAAATCCGCCGGCTAATCGTCATTTTTGGATTCGTTTTCTTCGAAGCACACCATTCGCCGGCGGACTTTGTTGACGTTTAACACGGTTTGGTTCCACAGCCACAACTATTGATTTTACGGAGATATCTTGCTGAAATTCACGCCACACATAGCCAATGAGTGTCTGCACATGTACCAGTAATTACAGATCGATCCGACCACGGACGGCCGGCCCGCGATTGAAAAGGTAAATCCGCCGGCTAATCGTCATTTTTGGATTCGTTTTCTTCGAAGCACACCATTCGCCGGCGGACTTTGTTGACGTTTAACACGGTTTGGTTCCACAACCACAACTATTGATTTTACGGAGATATCTTGCTGAAATTCACGCCACACATAGCCAATGAGTGTCTGCACATGTACCAGTAATTACAGATCGATCCGACCACGGGCGGCCGGCCCGCGATTGAAAAGGTAAATCCGCCGGCTAATCGTCATTTTTGGATTCGTTTTCTTCGAAGCACACCATTCGCCGGCGGACTTTGTTGACGTTTAACACGGTTTGGTTCCACAGCCACAACTATTGATTTTACGGAGATATCTTGCTGAAATTCACGCCACACATAGCCAATGAGTGTCTGCACATGTACCAGTAATTACAGATCGATCCGACCACGGACGGCCGGCCCGCGATTGAAAAGGTAAATCCGCCGGCTAATCGTCATTTTTGGATTCGTTTTCTTCGAAGCACACCATTCGCCGGCGGACTTTGTTGACGTTTAACACGGTTTGGTTCCACAACCACAACTATTGATTTTACGGAGGTATCTTGCTGAAATTCACGCCACACATAGCCAATGAGTGTCTGCACATGTCCCAGTAATTACAGATCGATCCGAACACGGGCGGCCGGCCCGCGATTGAAAAGGTAACTCCGCCGGCAAATCGACATTTTTGGATTCGTTTTCTTCGAAGCACACCATTCGCCGGCGGACTTTGTTGACGTTTAACACGGTTTGGTTCCACAGCCACAACTATTGATTTTACGGAGATATCTTGCTGAAATTCACGCCACACATAGCCAATGAGTGTCTGCACATGTCCCAGTAATTACAGATCGATCCGGACACGGGCGGCCGGCCCGCGATTGAAAAGGTAACTCCGCCGGCAAATCGACATTTTTGGATTCGTTTTCTTCGAAGCACACCATTCGCCGGCGGACTTTGTTGACGTTTAACACGGTTTGGTTCCACAGCCACAACTATTGATTTTACGGAGATATCTGGCTGAAATTCACGCCACACATAGCCAATGAGTGTCTGCACATGTACCAGTAATTACAGATCGATCCGACCACGGGCGGCCGGCCCGCGATTGAAAAGGTAAATCCGCCGGCTAATCGTCATTTTTGGATTCGTTTTCTTCGAAGCACACCATTCGCCGGCGGACTTTGTTGACGTTTAACACGGTTTGGTTCCACAGCCACAACTATTGATTTTACGGAGATATCTGGCTGAAATTCACGCCACACATAGCCAATGAGTGTCTGCACCTGTACCAGTAATTACAGATCGATCCGACCATGGGCGGCCGGCCCGCGATTGAAAAGGTAAATCCGCCGGCTAATCGTCATTTTTGGATTCGTTTTCTTCGAAGCACACCATTCGCCGGCGGACTTTGTTGACGTTTAACACGGTTTGGTTCCACAGCCACAAATATTGATTTTACGGAGATATCTTGCTGAAATTCACGCCACACATAGCCAATGAGTGTCTGCACATGTACCAGTAATTACAGATCGATACGGACACGGGCAGCCGGCGCGCGATTGAAAAGGTAACTCCGCCGGCAAATCGACATTTTTGGATTCGTTTTCTTCGAAGCACACCATTCGCCGGCGGACTTTGTTGACGTTTAACACGGTTTGGTTCCACAGCCACAACTATTGATTTTACGGAGATATCTTGCTGAAATTCACGCCACACATAGCCAATGAGTGTCTGCACATGTACCAGTAATTACAGATCGATCCGACCACGGGCGGCCGGCCCGCGATTGAAAAGGTAAATCCGCCGGCTAATCGTCATTTTTGGATTCGTTTTCTTCGAAGCACACCATTCGCCGGCGGACTTTCTTGACGTTTAACACGGTTTGGTTCCACAACCACAACTATTGATTTTACGGAGGTATCTTGCTGAAATTCACGCCACACATAGCCAATGAGTGTCTGCACATGTACCAGTAATTACAGATCGATCCGGACACGGGCGGCCGGCCCGCGATTGAAAAGGTAACTCCACCGGCAAATCGACATTTTTGGATTCGTTTTCTTCGAAGCACACCATTCGCCGGCGGACTTTGTTGACGTTTAACACGGTTTGGTTCCACAACCACAACTATTGATTTTACGGAGATATCTTGCTGAAATTCACGCCACACATAGCCAATGAGTGTCTGCACATGTACCAGTAATTACAGATCGATCCGACCACGGGCGGCCGGCCCGCGATTGAAAAGGTAAATCCGCCGGCTAATCGTCATTTTTGGATTCGTTTTCTTCGAAGCACACCATTCGCCGGCGGACTTTGTTGACGTTTAACACGGTTTGGTTCCACAGCCACAACTATTGATTTTACGGAGATATCTTGCTGAAATTCACGCCACACATAGCCAATGAGTGTCTGCACATGTACCAGTAATTACAGATCGATCCGACCACGGGCGGTCGGCCCGCGATTGAAAAGGTAAATCCGCCGGCTAATCGTCATTTTTGGATTCGTTTTCTTCGAAGCACACCATTCGCCGGCGGACTTTGTTGACGTTTAACACGGTTTGGTTCCACAGCCACAAATATTGATTTTACGGAGATATCTGGCTGAAATTCACGCCACACATAGCCAATGAGTGTCTGCACATGTACCAGTAATTACAGATCGATCCGGACACGGGCAGCCGGCGCGCGATTGAAAAGGTAACTCCGCCGGCAAATCGACATTTTTGGATTCGTTTTCTTCGAAGCACACCATTCGCCGGCGGACTTTGTTGACGTTTAACACGGTTTGGTTCCACAGCCACAACTATTGATTTTACGGAGATATCTTGCTGAAATTCACGCCACACATAGCCAATGAGTGTCTGCACATGTACCAGTAATTACAGATCGATCCGACCACGGGCGGCCGGCCCGCGATTGAAAAGGTAAATCCGCCGGCTAATCGTCATTTTTGGATTCGTTTTCTTCGAAGCACACCATTCGCCGGCGGACTTTGTTGACGTTTAACACGGTTTGGTTCCACAGCCACAACTATTGATTTTACGGAGATATCTGGCTGAAATTCACGCCACACATAGCCAATGAGTGTCTGCACATGTACCAGTAATTACAGATCGATCCGACCACGGGCGGCCGGCCCGCGATTGAAAAGGTAAATCCGCCGGCTAATCGTCATTTTTGGATTCGTTTTCTTCGAAGCACACCATTCGCCGGCGGACTTTGTTGACGTTTAACACGGTTTGGTTCCACAGCCACAACTATTGATTTTACGGAGATATCTTGCTGAAATTCACGCCACACATAGCCAATGAGTGTCTGCACATGTACCAGTAATTACAGATCGATCCGACCACGGACGGCCGGCCCGCGATTGAAAAGGTAAATCCGCCGGCTAATCGTCATTTTTGGATTCGTTTTCTTCGAAGCACACCATTCGCCGGTGGACTTTGTTGACGTTTAACACGGTTTGGTTCCACAACCACAACTATTGATTTTACGGAGATATCTTGCTGAAATTCACGCCACACATAGCCAATGAGTGTCTGCACATGTACCAGTAATTACAGATCGATCCGACCACGGGCGGCCGGCCCGCGATTGAAAAGGTAAATCCGCCGGCTAATCGTCATTTTTGGATTCGTTTTCTTCGAAGCACACCATTCGCCGGCGGACTTTGTTGACGTTTAACACGGTTTGGTTCCACAGCCACAACTATTGATTTTACGGAGATATCTTGCTGAAATTCACGCCACACATAGCCAATGAGTGTCTGCACATGTACCAGTAATTACAGATCGATCCGACCACGGACGGCCGGCCCGCGATTGAAAAGGTAAATCCGCCGGCTAATCGTCATTTTTGGATTCGTTTTCTTCGAAGCACACCATTCGCCGGCGGACTTTGTTGACGTTTAACACGGTTTGGTTCCACAACCACAACTATTGATTTTACGGAGGTATCTTGCTGAAATTCACGCCACACATAGCCAATGAGTGTCTGCACATGTCCCAGTAATTACAGATCGATCCGGACACGGGCGGCCGGCCCGCGATTGAAAAGGTAACTCCGCCGGCAAATCGACATTTTTGGATTCGTTTTCTTCGAAGCACACCATTCGCCGGCGGACTTTGTTGACGTTTAACACGGTTTGGTTCCACAGCCACAACTATTGATTTTACGGAGATATCTTGCTGAAATTCACGCCACACATAGCCAATGAGTGTCTGCACATGTACCAGTAATTACAGATCGATCCGACCACGGACGGCCGGCCCGCGATTGAAAAGGTAAATCCGCCGGCTAATCGTCATTTTTGGATTCGTTTTCTTCGAAGCACACCATTCGCCGGCGGACTTTGTTGACGTTTAACACGGTTTGGTTCCACAACCACAACTATTGATTTTACGGAGGTATCTTGCTGAAATTCACGCCACACATAGCCAATGAGTGTCTGCACATGTCCCAGTAATTACAGATCGATCCGGACACGGGCGGCCGGCCCGCGATTGAAAAGGTAACTCCGCCGGCAAATCGACATTTTTGGATTCGTTTTCTTCGAAGCACACCATTCGCCGGCGGACTTTGTTGACGTTTAACACGGTTTGGTTCCACAGCCACAACTATTGATTTTACGGAGATATCTGGCTGAAATTCACGCCACACATAGCCAATGAGTGTCTGCACATGTACCAGTAATTACAGATCGATCCGACCACGGGCGGCCGGCCCGCGATTGAAAAGGTAAATCCGCCGGCTAATCGTCATTTTTGGATTCGTTTTCTTCGAAGCACACCATTCGCCGGCGGACTTTGTTGACGTTTAACACGGTTTGGTTCCACAGCCACAACTATTGATTTTACGGAGATATCTGGCTGAAATTCACGCCACACATAGCCAATGAGTGTCTGCACCTGTACCAGTAATTACAGATCGATCCGACCATGGGCGGCCGGCCCGCGATTGAAAAGGTAAATCCGCCGGCTAATCGTCATTTTTGGATTCGTTTTCTTCGAAGCACACCATTCGCCGGCGGACTTTGTTGACGTTTAACACGGTTTGGTTCCACAGCCACAAATATTGATTTTACGGAGATATCTTGCTGAAATTCACGCCACACATAGCCAATGAGTGTCTGCACATGTACCAGTAATTACAGATCGATACGGACACGGGCAGCCGGCGCGCGATTGAAAAGGTAACTCCGCCGGCAAATCGACATTTTTGGATTCGTTTTCTTCGAAGCACACCATTCGCCGGCGGACTTTGTTGACGTTTAACACGGTTTGGTTCCACAGCCACAACTATTGATTTTACGGAGATATCTTGCTGAAATTCACGCCACACATAGCCAATGAGTGTCTGCACATGTACCAGTAATTACAGATCGATCCGACCACGGGCGGCCGGCCCGCGATTGGTAAGGTAAATCCGCCGGCTAATCGTCATTTTTGGATTCGTTTTCTTCGAAGCACACCATTCGCCGGCGGACTTTCTTGACGTTTAACACGGTTTGGTTCCACAACCACAACTATTGATTTTACGGAGGTATCTTGCTGAAATTCACGCCACACATAGCCAATGAGTGTCTGCACATGTACCAGTAATTACAGATCGATCCGGACACGGGCGGCCGGCCCGCGATTGAAAAGGTAACTCCACCGGCAAATCGACATTTTTGGATTCGTTTTCTTCGAAGCACACCATTCGCCGGCGGACTTTGTTGACGTTTAACACGGTTTGGTTCCACAACCACAACTATTGATTTTACGGAGATATCTTGCTGAAATTCACGCCACACATAGCCAATGAGTGTCTGCACATGTACCAGTAATTACAGATCGATCCGACCACGGGCGGCCGGCCCGCGATTGAAAAGGTAAATCCGCCGGCTAATCGTCATTTTTGGATTCGTTTTCTTCGAAGCACACCATTCGCCGGCGGACTTTGTTGACGTTTAACACGGTTTGGTTCCACAGCCACAACTATTGATTTTACGGAGATATCTTGCTGAAATTCACGCCACACATAGCCAATGAGTGTCTGCACATGTACCAGTAATTACAGATCGATCCGACCACGGGCGGCCGGCCCGCGATTGAAAAGGTAAATCCGCCGGCTAATCGTCATTTTTGGATTCGTTTTCTTCGAAGCACACCATTCGCCGGCGGACTTTGTTGACGTTTAACACGGTTTGGTTCCACAGCCACAACTATTGATTTTACGGAGATATCTTGCTGAAATTCACGCCACACATAGCCAATGAGTGTCTGCACATGTACCAGTAATTACAGATCGATCCGGACACGGGCAGCCGGCGCGCGATTGAAAAGGTAACTCCGCCGGCAAATCGACATTTTTGGATTCGTTTTCTTCGAAGCACACCATTCGCCGGCGGACTTTGTTGACGTTTAACACGGTTTGGTTCCACAGCCACAACTATTGATTTTACGGAGATATCTTGCTGAAATTCACGCCACACATAGCCAATGAGTGTCTGCACATGTACCAGTAATTACAGATCGATCCGACCACGGGCGGCCGGCCCGCGATTGAAAAGGTAAATCCGCCGGCTAATCGTCATTTTTGGATTCGTTTTCTTCGAAGCACACCATTCGCCGGCGGACTTTCTTGACGTTTAACACGGTTTGGTTCCACAACCACAACTATTGATTTTACGGAGGTATCTTGCTGAAATTCACGCCACACATAGCCAATGAGTGTCTGCACATGTACCAGTAATTACAGATCGATCCGGACACGGGCGGCCGGCCCGCGATTGAAAAGGTAACTCCACCGGCAAATCGACATTTTTGGATTCGTTTTCTTCGAAGCACACCATTCGCCGGCGGACTTTGTTGACGTTTAACACGGTTTGGTTCCACAACCACAACTATTGATTTTACGGAGATATCTTGCTGAAATTCACGCCACACATAGCCAATGAGTGTCTGCACCTGTACCAGTAATTACAGATCGATCCGACCATGGGCGGCCGGCCCGCGATTGAAAAGGTAAATCCGCCGGCTAATCGTCATTTTTGGATTCGTTTTCTTCGAAGCACACCATTCGCCGGCGGACTTTGTTGACGTTTAACACGGTTTGGTTCCACAGCCACAAATATTGATTTTACGGAGATATCTTGCTGAAATTCACGCCACACATAGCCAATGAGTGTCTGCACATGTACCAGTAATTACAGATCGATCCGGACACGGGCAGCCGGCGCGCGATTGAAAAGGTAACTCCGCCGGCAAATCGACATTTTTGGATTCGTTTTCTTCGAAGCACACCATTCGCCGGCGGACTTTGTTGACGTTTAACACGGTTTGGTTCCACAGCCACAACTATTGATTTTACGGAGATATCTTGCTGAAATTCACGCCACACATAGCCAATGAGTGTCTGCACATGTACCAGTAATTACAGATCGATCCGACCACGGGCGGCCGGCCCGCGATTGAAAAGGTAAATCCGCCGGCTAATCGTCATTTTTGGATTCGTTTTCTTCGAAGCACACCATTCGCCGGCGGACTTTCTTGACGTTTAACACGGTTTGGTTCCACAACCACAACTATTGATTTTACGGAGGTATCTTGCTGAAATTCACGCCACACATAGCCAATGAGTGTCTGCACATGTACCAGTAATTACAGATCGATCCGGACACGGGCGGCCGGCCCGCGATTGAAAAGGTAACTCCACCGGCAAATCGACATTTTTGGATTCGTTTTCTTCGAAGCACACCATTCGCCGGCGGACTTTGTTGACGTTTAACACGGTTTGGTTCCACAACCACAACTATTGATTTTACGGAGATATCTTGCTGAAATTCACGCCACACATAGCCAATGAGTGTCTGCACATGTACCAGTAATTACAGATCGATCCGACCACGGGCGGCCGGCCCGCGATTGAAAAGGTAAATCCGCCGGCTAATCGTCATTTTTGGATTCGTTTTCTTCGAAGCACACCATTCGCCGGCGGACTTTGTTGACGTTTAACACGGTTTGGTTCCACAGCCACAACTATTGATTTTACGGAGATATCTTGCTGAAATTCACGCCACACATAGCCAATGAGTGTCTGCACATGTACCAGTAATTACAGATCGATCCGACCACGGACGGCCGGCCCGCGATTGAAAAGGTAAATCCGCCGGCTAATCGTCATTTTTGGATTCGTTTTCTTCGAAGCACACCATTCGCCGGCGGACTTTGTTGACGTTTAACACGGTTTGGTTCCACAGCCACAACTATTGATTTTACGGAGATATCTGGCTGAAATTCACGCCACACATAGCCAATGAGTGTCTGCACATGTACCAGTAATTACAGATCGATCCGACCACGGGCGGCCGGCCCGCGATTGAAAAGGTAAATCCGCCGGCTAATCGTCATTTTTGGATTCGTTTTCTTCGAAGCACACCATTCGCCGGCGGACTTTGTTGACGTTTAACACGGTTTGGTTCCACAGCCACAACTATTGATTTTACGGAGATATCTGGCTGAAATTCACGCCACACATAGCCAATGAGTGTCTGCACCTGTACCAGTAATTACAGATCGATCCGACCATGGGCGGCCGGCCCGCGATTGAAAAGGTAAATCCGCCGGCTAATCGTCATTTTTGGATTCGTTTTCTTCGAAGCACACCATTCGCCGGCGGACTTTGTTGACGTTTAACACGGTTTGGTTCCACAGCCACAAATATTGATTTTACGGAGATATCTTGCTGAAATTCACGCCACACATAGCCAATGAGTGTCTGCACATGTACCAGTAATTACAGATCGATACGGACACGGGCAGCCGGCGCGCGATTGAAAAGGTAACTCCGCCGGCAAATCGACATTTTTGGATTCGTTTTCTTCGAAGCACACCATTCGCCGGCGGACTTTGTTGACGTTTAACACGGTTTGGTTCCACAGCCACAACTATTGATTTTACGGAGATATCTTGCTGAAATTCACGCCACACATAGCCAATGAGTGTCTGCACATGTACCAGTAATTACAGATCGATCCGACCACGGGCGGCCGGCCCGCGATTGGTAAGGTAAATCCGCCGGCTAATCGTCATTTTTGGATTCGTTTTCTTCGAAGCACACCATTCGCCGGCGGACTTTCTTGACGTTTAACACGGTTTGGTTCCACAACCACAACTATTGATTTTACGGAGGTATCTTGCTGAAATTCACGCCACACATAGCCAATGAGTGTCTGCACATGTACCAGTAATTACAGATCGATCCGGACACGGGCGGCCGGCCCGCGATTGAAAAGGTAACTCCACCGGCAAATCGACATTTTTGGATTCGTTTTCTTCGAAGCACACCATTCGCCGGCGGACTTTGTTGACGTTTAACACGGTTTGGTTCCACAACCACAACTATTGATTTTACGGAGATATCTTGCTGAAATTCACGCCACACATAGCCAATGAGTGTCTGCACATGTACCAGTAATTACAGATCGATCCGACCACGGGCGGCCGGCCCGCGATTGAAAAGGTAAATCCGCCGGCTAATCGTCATTTTTGGATTCGTTTTCTTCGAAGCACACCATTCGCCGGCGGACTTTGTTGACGTTTAACACGGTTTGGTTCCACAGCCACAACTATTGATTTTACGGAGATATCTTGCTGAAATTCACGCCACACATAGCCAATGAGTGTCTGCACATGTACCAGTAATTACAGATCGATCCGACCACGGGCGGCCGGCCCGCGATTGAAAAGGTAAATCCGCCGGCTAATCGTCATTTTTGGATTCGTTTTCTTCGAAGCACACCATTCGCCGGCGGACTTTGTTGACGTTTAACACGGTTTGGTTCCACAGCCACAACTATTGATTTTACGGAGATATCTTGCTGAAATTCACGCCACACATAGCCAATGAGTGTCTGCACATGTACCAGTAATTACAGATCGATCCGGACACGGGCAGCCGGCGCGCGATTGAAAAGGTAACTCCGCCGGCAAATCGACATTTTTGGATTCGTTTTCTTCGAAGCACACCATTCGCCGGCGGACTTTGTTGACGTTTAACACGGTTTGGTTCCACAGCCACAACTATTGATTTTACGGAGATATCTTGCTGAAATTCACGCCACACATAGCCAATGAGTGTCTGCACATGTACCAGTAATTACAGATCGATCCGACCACGGGCGGCCGGCCCGCGATTGAAAAGGTAAATCCGCCGGCTAATCGTCATTTTTGGATTCGTTTTCTTCGAAGCACACCATTCGCCGGCGGACTTTCTTGACGTTTAACACGGTTTGGTTCCACAACCACAACTATTGATTTTACGGAGGTATCTTGCTGAAATTCACGCCACACATAGCCAATGAGTGTCTGCACATGTACCAGTAATTACAGATCGATCCGGACACGGGCGGCCGGCCCGCGATTGAAAAGGTAACTCCACCGGCAAATCGACATTTTTGGATTCGTTTTCTTCGAAGCACACCATTCGCCGGCGGACTTTGTTGACGTTTAACACGGTTTGGTTCCACAACCACAACTATTGATTTTACGGAGATATCTTGCTGAAATTCACGCCACACATAGCCAATGAGTGTCTGCACCTGTACCAGTAATTACAGATCGATCCGACCATGGGCGGCCGGCCCGCGATTGAAAAGGTAAATCCGCCGGCTAATCGTCATTTTTGGATTCGTTTTCTTCGAAGCACACCATTCGCCGGCGGACTTTGTTGACGTTTAACACGGTTTGGTTCCACAGCCACAAATATTGATTTTACGGAGATATCTTGCTGAAATTCACGCCACACATAGCCAATGAGTGTCTGCACATGTACCAGTAATTACAGATCGATCCGGACACGGGCAGCCGGCGCGCGATTGAAAAGGTAACTCCGCCGGCAAATCGACATTTTTGGATTCGTTTTCTTCGAAGCACACCATTCGCCGGCGGACTTTGTTGACGTTTAACACGGTTTGGTTCCACAGCCACAACTATTGATTTTACGGAGATATCTTGCTGAAATTCACGCCACACATAGCCAATGAGTGTCTGCACATGTACCAGTAATTACAGATCGATCCGACCACGGGCGGCCGGCCCGCGATTGAAAAGGTAAATCCGCCGGCTAATCGTCATTTTTGGATTCGTTTTCTTCGAAGCACACCATTCGCCGGCGGACTTTCTTGACGTTTAACACGGTTTGGTTCCACAACCACAACTATTGATTTTACGGAGGTATCTTGCTGAAATTCACGCCACACATAGCCAATGAGTGTCTGCACATGTACCAGTAATTACAGATCGATCCGGACACGGGCGGCCGGCCCGCGATTGAAAAGGTAACTCCACCGGCAAATCGACATTTTTGGATTCGTTTTCTTCGAAGCACACCATTCGCCGGCGGACTTTGTTGACGTTTAACACGGTTTGGTTCCACAACCACAACTATTGATTTTACGGAGATATCTTGCTGAAATTCACGCCACACATAGCCAATGAGTGTCTGCACATGTACCAGTAATTACAGATCGATCCGACCACGGGCGGCCGGCCCGCGATTGAAAAGGTAAATCCGCCGGCTAATCGTCATTTTTGGATTCGTTTTCTTCGAAGCACACCATTCGCCGGCGGACTTTGTTGACGTTTAACACGGTTTGGTTCCACAGCCACAACTATTGATTTTACGGAGATATCTTGCTGAAATTCACGCCACACATAGCCAATGAGTGTCTGCACATGTACCAGTAATTACAGATCGATCCGACCACGGACGGCCGGCCCGCGATTGAAAAGGTAAATCCGCCGGCTAATCGTCATTTTTGGATTCGTTTTCTTCGAAGCACACCATTCGCCGGCGGACTTTGTTGACGTTTAACACGGTTTGGTTCCACAGCCACAAATATTGATTTTACGGAGATATCTTGCTGAAATTCACGCCACACATAGCCAATGAGTGTCTGCACATGTACCAGTAATTACAGATCGATCCGGACACGGGCGGCCGGCGCGCGATTGAAAAGGTAACTCCGCCGGCAAATCGACATTTTTGGATTCGTTTTCTTCGAAGCACACCATTCGCCGGCGGACTTTGTTGACGTTTAACACGGTTTGGTTCCACAGCCACAACTATTGATTTTACGGAGATATCTTGCTGAAATTCACGCCACACATAGCCAATGAGTGTCTGCACATGTACCAGTAATTACAGATCGATCCGACCACGGGCGGCCGGCCCGCGATTGAAAAGGTAAATCCGCCGGCTAATCGTCATTTTTGGATTCGTTTTCTTCGAAGCACACCATTCGCCGGCGGACTTTGTTGACGTTTAACACGGTTTGGTTCCACAGCCACAACTATTGATTTTACGGAGATATCTGGCTGAAATTCACGCCACACATAGCCAATGAGTGTCTGCACCTGTACCAGTAATTACAGATCGATCCGACCATGGGCGGCCGGCCCGCGATTGAAAAGGTAAATCCGCCGGCTAATCGTCATTTTTGGATTCGTTTTCTTCGAAGCACACCATTCGCCGGCGGACTTTGTTGACGTTTAACACGGTTTGGTTCCACAGCCACAAATATTGATTTTACGGAGATATCTTGCTGAAATTCACGCCACACATAGCCAATGAGTGTCTGCACATGTACCAGTAATTACAGATCGATCCGGACACGGGCAGCCGGCGCGCGATTGAAAAGGTAACTCCGCCGGCAAATCGACATTTTTGGATTCGTTTTCTTCGAAGCACACCATTCGCCGGCGGACTTTGTTGACGTTTAACACGGTTTGGTTCCACAGCCACAACTATTGATTTTACGGAGATATCTTGCTGAAATTCACGCCACACATAGCCAATGAGTGTCTGCACATGTACCAGTAATTACAGATCGATCCGACCACGGACGGCCGGCCCGCGATTGAAAAGGTAAATCCGCCGGCTAATCGTCATTTTTGGATTCGTTTTCTTCGAAGCACACCATTCGCCGGCGGACTTTGTTGACGTTTAACACGGTTTGGTTCCACAACCACAACTATTGATTTTACGGAGGTATCTTGCTGAAATTCACGCCACACATAGCCAATGAGTGTCTGCACATGTCCCAGTAATTACAGATCGATCCGGACACGGGCGGCCGGCCCGCGATTGAAAAGGTAACTCCGCCGGCAAATCGACATTTTTGGATTCGTTTTCTTCGAAGCACACCATTCGCCGGCGGACTTTGTTGACGTTTAACACGGTTTGGTTCCACAGCCACAAATATTGATTTTACGGAGATATCTTGCTGAAATTCACGCCACACATAGCCAATGAGTGTCTGCACATGTACCAGTAATTACAGATCGATCCGGACACGGGCAGCCGGCGCGCGATTGAAAAGGTAACTCCGCCGGCAAATCGACATTTTTGGATTCGTTTTCTTCGAAGCACACCAT
This sequence comes from Eledone cirrhosa, assembly GCA_964016885.1. Taxonomy (NCBI): domain Eukaryota; kingdom Metazoa; phylum Mollusca; class Cephalopoda; order Octopoda; family Eledonidae; genus Eledone; species Eledone cirrhosa. The sequence continues at coordinate 123,633 of CAXHJY010001603.1, read as the reverse complement.
TCGCCGGCGGACTTTGTTGACGTTTAACACGGTTTGGTTCCACAGCCACAACTATTGATTTTACGGAGATATCTTGCTGAAATTCACGCCACACATAGCCAATGAGTGTCTGCACATGTACCAGTAATTACAGATCGATCCGACCACGGGCGGCCGGCCCGCGATTGAAAAGGTAAATCCGCCGGCTAATCGTCATTTTTGGATTCGTTTTCTTCGAAGCACACCATTCGCCGGCGGACTTTCTTGACGTTTAACACGGTTTGGTTCCACAACCACAACTATTGATTTTACGGAGGTATCTTGCTGAAATTCACGCCACACATAGCCAATGAGTGTCTGCACATGTACCAGTAATTACAGATCGATCCGGACACGGGCGGCCGGCCCGCGATTGAAAAGGTAACTCCACCGGCAAATCGACATTTTTGGATTCGTTTTCTTCGAAGCACACCATTCGCCGGCGGACTTTGTTGACGTTTAACACGGTTTGGTTCCACAACCACAACTATTGATTTTACGGAGATATCTTGCTGAAATTCACGCCACACATAGCCAATGAGTGTCTGCACATGTACCAGTAATTACAGATCGATCCGACCACGGGCGGCCGGCCCGCGATTGAAAAGGTAAATCCGCCGGCTAATCGTCATTTTTGGATTCGTTTTCTTCGAAGCACACCATTCGCCGGCGGACTTTGTTGACGTTTAACACGGTTTGGTTCCACAGCCACAACTATTGATTTTACGGAGATATCTTGCTGAAATTCACGCCACACATAGCCAATGAGTGTCTGCACATGTACCAGTAATTACAGATCGATCCGACCACGGACGGCCGGCCCGCGATTGAAAAGGTAAATCCGCCGGCTAATCGTCATTTTTGGATTCGTTTTCTTCGAAGCACACCATTCGCCGGCGGACTTTGTTGACGTTTAACACGGTTTGGTTCCACAGCCACAAATATTGATTTTACGGAGATATCTTGCTGAAATTCACGCCACACATAGCCAATGAGTGTCTGCACATGTACCAGTAATTACAGATCGATCCGGACACGGGCGGCCGGCGCGCGATTGAAAAGGTAACTCCGCCGGCAAATCGACATTTTTGGATTCGTTTTCTTCGAAGCACACCATTCGCCGGCGGACTTTGTTGACGTTTAACACGGTTTGGTTCCACAGCCACAACTATTGATTTTACGGAGATATCTTGCTGAAATTCACGCCACACATAGCCAATGAGTGTCTGCACATGTACCAGTAATTACAGATCGATCCGACCACGGGCGGCCGGCCCGCGATTGAAAAGGTAAATCCGCCGGCTAATCGTCATTTTTGGATTCGTTTTCTTCGAAGCACACCATTCGCCGGCGGACTTTGTTGACGTTTAACACGGTTTGGTTCCACAGCCACAACTATTGATTTTACGGAGATATCTGGCTGAAATTCACGCCACACATAGCCAATGAGTGTCTGCACCTGTACCAGTAATTACAGATCGATCCGACCATGGGCGGCCGGCCCGCGATTGAAAAGGTAAATCCGCCGGCTAATCGTCATTTTTGGATTCGTTTTCTTCGAAGCACACCATTCGCCGGCGGACTTTGTTGACGTTTAACACGGTTTGGTTCCACAGCCACAAATATTGATTTTACGGAGATATCTTGCTGAAATTCACGCCACACATAGCCAATGAGTGTCTGCACATGTACCAGTAATTACAGATCGATCCGGACACGGGCAGCCGGCGCGCGATTGAAAAGGTAACTCCGCCGGCAAATCGACATTTTTGGATTCGTTTTCTTCGAAGCACACCATTCGCCGGCGGACTTTGTTGACGTTTAACACGGTTTGGTTCCACAGCCACAACTATTGATTTTACGGAGATATCTTGCTGAAATTCACGCCACACATAGCCAATGAGTGTCTGCACATGTACCAGTAATTACAGATCGATCCGACCACGGACGGCCGGCCCGCGATTGAAAAGGTAAATCCGCCGGCTAATCGTCATTTTTGGATTCGTTTTCTTCGAAGCACACCATTCGCCGGCGGACTTTGTTGACGTTTAACACGGTTTGGTTCCACAACCACAACTATTGATTTTACGGAGGTATCTTGCTGAAATTCACGCCACACATAGCCAATGAGTGTCTGCACATGTCCCAGTAATTACAGATCGATCCGGACACGGGCGGCCGGCCCGCGATTGAAAAGGTAACTCCGCCGGCAAATCGACATTTTTGGATTCGTTTTCTTCGAAGCACACCATTCGCCGGCGGACTTTGTTGACGTTTAACACGGTTTGGTTCCACAGCCACAACTATTGATTTTACGGAGATATCTGGCTGAAATTCACGCCACACATAGCCAATGAGTGTCTGCACATGTACCAGTAATTACAGATCGATCCGACCACGGGCGGCCGGCCCGCGATTGAAAAGGTAAATCCGCCGGCTAATCGTCATTTTTGGATTCGTTTTCTTCGAAGCACACCATTCGCCGGCGGACTTTGTTGACGTTTAACACGGTTTGGTTCCACAGCCACAACTATTGATTTTACGGAGATATCTGGCTGAAATTCACGCCACACATAGCCAATGAGTGTCTGCACCTGTACCAGTAATTACAGATCGATCCGACCATGGGCGGCCGGCCCGCGATTGAAAAGGTAAATCCGCCGGCTAATCGTCATTTTTGGATTCGTTTTCTTCGAAGCACACCATTCGCCGGCGGACTTTGTTGACGTTTAACACGGTTTGGTTCCACAGCCACAAATATTGATTTTACGGAGATATCTTGCTGAAATTCACGCCACACATAGCCAATGAGTGTCTGCACATGTACCAGTAATTACAGATCGATACGGACACGGGCAGCCGGCGCGCGATTGAAAAGGTAACTCCGCCGGCAAATCGACATTTTTGGATTCGTTTTCTTCGAAGCACACCATTCGCCGGCGGACTTTGTTGACGTTTAACACGGTTTGGTTCCACAGCCACAACTATTGATTTTACGGAGATATCTTGCTGAAATTCACGCCACACATAGCCAATGAGTGTCTGCACATGTACCAGTAATTACAGATCGATCCGACCACGGGCGGCCGGCCCGCGATTGAAAAGGTAAATCCGCCGGCTAATCGTCATTTTTGGATTCGTTTTCTTCGAAGCACACCATTCGCCGGCGGACTTTCTTGACGTTTAACACGGTTTGGTTCCACAACCACAACTATTGATTTTACGGAGGTATCTTGCTGAAATTCACGCCACACATAGCCAATGAGTGTCTGCACATGTACCAGTAATTACAGATCGATCCGGACACGGGCGGCCGGCCCGCGATTGAAAAGGTAACTCCACCGGCAAATCGACATTTTTGGATTCGTTTTCTTCGAAGCACACCATTCGCCGGCGGACTTTGTTGACGTTTAACACGGTTTGGTTCCACAACCACAACTATTGATTTTACGGAGATATCTTGCTGAAATTCACGCCACACATAGCCAATGAGTGTCTGCACATGTACCAGTAATTACAGATCGATCCGACCACGGGCGGCCGGCCCGCGATTGAAAAGGTAAATCCGCCGGCTAATCGTCATTTTTGGATTCGTTTTCTTCGAAGCACACCATTCGCCGGCGGACTTTGTTGACGTTTAACACGGTTTGGTTCCACAGCCACAACTATTGATTTTACGGAGATATCTTGCTGAAATTCACGCCACACATAGCCAATGAGTGTCTGCACATGTACCAGTAATTACAGATCGATCCGACCACGGGCGGCCGGCCCGCGATTGAAAAGGTAAATCCGCCGGCTAATCGTCATTTTTGGATTCGTTTTCTTCGAAGCACACCATTCGCCGGCGGACTTTGTTGACGTTTAACACGGTTTGGTTCCACAGCCACAACTATTGATTTTACGGAGATATCTGGCTGAAATTCACGCCACACATAGCCAATGAGTGTCTGCACCTGTACCAGTAATTACAGATCGATCCGACCATGGGCGGCCGGCCCGCGATTGAAAAGGTAAATCCGCCGGCTAATCGTCATTTTTGGATTCGTTTTCTTCGAAGCACACCATTCGCCGGCGGACTTTGTTGACGTTTAACACGGTTTGGTTCCACAGCCACAAATATTGATTTTACGGAGATATCTTGCTGAAATTCACGCCACACATAGCCAATGAGTGTCTGCACATGTACCAGTAATTACAGATCGATCCGGACACGGGCAGCCGGCGCGCGATTGAAAAGGTAACTCCGCCGGCAAATCGACATTTTTGGATTCGTTTTCTTCGAAGCACACCATTCGCCGGCGGACTTTGTTGACGTTTAACACGGTTTGGTTCCACAGCCACAACTATTGATTTTACGGAGATATCTTGCTGAAATTCACGCCACACATAGCCAATGAGTGTCTGCACATGTACCAGTAATTACAGATCGATCCGACCACGGGCGGCCGGCCCGCGATTGAAAAGGTAAATCCGCCGGCTAATCGTCATTTTTGGATTCGTTTTCTTCGAAGCACACCATTCGCCGGCGGACTTTCTTGACGTTTAACACGGTTTGGTTCCACAACCACAACTATTGATTTTACGGAGGTATCTTGCTGAAATTCACGCCACACATAGCCAATGAGTGTCTGCACATGTACCAGTAATTACAGATCGATACGGACACGGGCAGCCGGCGCGCGATTGAAAAGGTAACTCCGCCGGCAAATCGACATTTTTGGATTCGTTTTCTTCGAAGCACACCATTCGCCGGCGGACTTTGTTGACGTTTAACACGGTTTGGTTCCACAGCCACAACTATTGATTTTACGGAGATATCTTGCTGAAATTCACGCCACACATAGCCAATGAGTGTCTGCACATGTACCAGTAATTACAGATCGATCCGACCTCGGGCGGCCGGCCCGCGATTGAAAAGGTAAATCCGCCGGCTAATCGTCATTTTTGGATTCGTTTTCTTCGAAGCACACCATTCGCCGGCGGACTTTCTTGACGTTTAACACGGTTTGGTTCCACAACCACAACTATTGATTTTACGGAGGTATCTTGCTGAAATTCACGCCACACATAGCCAATGAGTGTCTGCACATGTACCAGTAATTACAGATCGATCCGGACACGGGCGGCCGGCCCGCGATTGAAAAGGTAACTCCACCGGCAAATCGACATTTTTGGATTCGTTTTCTTCGAAGCACACCATTCGCCGGCGGACTTTGTTGACGTTTAACACGGTTTGGTTCCACAACCACAACTATTGATTTTACGGAGATATCTTGCTGAAATTCACGCCACACATAGCCAATGAGTGTCTGCACATGTACCAGTAATTACAGATCGATCCGACCACGGGCGGCCGGCCCGCGATTGAAAAGGTAAATCCGCCGGCTAATCGTCATTTTTGGATTCGTTTTCTTCGAAGCACACCATTCGCCGGCGGACTTTCTTGACGTTTAACACGGTTTGGTTCCACAACCACAACTATTGATTTTACGGAGGTATCTTGCTGAAATTCACGCCACACATAGCCAATGAGTGTCTGCACATGTACCAGTAATTACAGATCGATCCGGACACGGGCGGCCGGCCCGCGATTGAAAAGGTAACTCCACCGGCAAATCGACATTTTTGGATTCGTTTTCTTCGAAGCACACCATTCGCCGGCGGACTTTGTTGACGTTTAACACGGTTTGGTTCCACAACCACAACTATTGATTTTACGGAGATATCTTGCTGAAATTCACGCCACACATAGCCAATGAGTGTCTGCACATGTACCAGTAATTACAGATCGATCCGACCACGGGCGGCCGGCCCGCGATTGAAAAGGTAAATCCGCCGGCTAATCGTCATTTTTGGATTCGTTTTCTTCGAAGCACACCATTCGCCGGCGGACTTTGTTGACGTTTAACACGGTTTGGTTCCACAGCCACAACTATTGATTTTACGGAGATATCTTGCTGAAATTCACGCCACACATAGCCAATGAGTGTCTGCACATGTACCAGTAATTACAGATCGATCCGACCACGGGCGGCCGGCCCGCGATTGAAAAGGTAAATCCGCCGGCTAATCGTCATTTTTGGATTCGTTTTCTTCGAAGCACACCATTCGCCGGCGGACTTTGTTGACGTTTAACACGGTTTGGTTCCACAGCCACAACTATTGATTTTACGGAGATATCTGGCTGAAATTCACGCCACACATAGCCAATGAGTGTCTGCACCTGTACCAGTAATTACAGATCGATCCGACCATGGGCGGCCGGCCCGCGATTGAAAAGGTAAATCCGCCGGCTAATCGTCATTTTTGGATTCGTTTTCTTCGAAGCACACCATTCGCCGGCGGACTTTGTTGACGTTTAACACGGTTTGGTTCCACAGCCACAAATATTGATTTTACGGAGATATCTTGCTGAAATTCACGCCACACATAGCCAATGAGTGTCTGCACATGTACCAGTAATTACAGATCGATCCGGACACGGGCAGCCGGCGCGCGATTGAAAAGGTAACTCCGCCGGCAAATCGACATTTTTGGATTCGTTTTCTTCGAAGCACACCATTCGCCGGCGGACTTTGTTGACGTTTAACACGGTTTGGTTCCACAGCCACAACTATTGATTTTACGGAGATATCTTGCTGAAATTCACGCCACACATAGCCAATGAGTGTCTGCACCTGTACCAGTAATTACAGATCGATCCGACCATGGGCGGCCGGCCCGCGATTGAAAAGGTAAATCCGCCGGCTAATCGTCATTTTTGGATTCGTTTTCTTCGAAGCACACCATTCGCCGGCGGACTTTCTTGACGTTTAACACGGTTTGGTTCCACAGCCACAAATATTGATTTTACGGAGATATCTTGCTGAAATTCACGCCACACATAGCCAATGAGTGTCTGCACATGTACCAGTAATTACAGATCGATCCGGACACGGGCAGCCGGCGCGCGATTGAAAAGGTAACTCCGCCGGCAAATCGACATTTTTGGATTCGTTTTCTTCGAAGCACACCATTCGCCGGCGGACTTTGTTGACGTTTAACACGGTTTGGTTCCACAGCCACAACTATTGATTTTACGGAGATATCTTGCTGAAATTCACGCCACACATAGCCAATGAGTGTCTGCACATGTACCAGTAATTACAGATCGATCCGACCACGGGCGGCCGGCCCGCGATTGAAAAGGTAAATCCGCCGGCTAATCGTCATTTTTGGATTCGTTTTCTTCGAAGCACACCATTCGCCGGCGGACTTTCTTGACGTTTAACACGGTTTGGTTCCACAACCACAACTATTGATTTTACGGAGGTATCTTGCTGAAATTCACGCCACACATAGCCAATGAGTGTCTGCACATGTACCAGTAATTACAGATCGATCCGGACACGGGCGGCCGGCCCGCGATTGAAAAGGTAACTCCACCGGCAAATCGACATTTTTGGATTCGTTTTCTTCGAAGCACACCATTCGCCGGCGGACTTTGTTGACGTTTAACACGGTTTGGTTCCACAACCACAACTATTGATTTTACGGAGATATCTTGCTGAAATTCACGCCACACATAGCCAATGAGTGTCTGCACATGTACCAGTAATTACAGATCGATCCGACCACGGGCGGCCGGCCCGCGATTGAAAAGGTAAATCCGCCGGCTAATCGTCATTTTTGGATTCGTTTTCTTCGAAGCACACCATTCGCCGGCGGACTTTGTTGACGTTTAACACGGTTTGGTTCCACAGCCACAACTATTGATTTTACGGAGATATCTTGCTGAAATTCACGCCACACATAGCCAATGAGTGTCTGCACATGTACCAGTAATTACAGATCGATCCGACCACGGGCGGCCGGCCCGCGATTGAAAAGGTAAATCCGCCGGCTAATCGTCATTTTTGGATTCGTTTTCTTCGAAGCACACCATTCGCCGGCGGACTTTGTTGACGTTTAACACGGTTTGGTTCCACAGCCACAACTATTGATTTTACGGAGATATCTGGCTGAAATTCACGCCACACATAGCCAATGAGTGTCTGCACCTGTACCAGTAATTACAGATCGATCCGACCATGGGCGGCCGGCCCGCGATTGAAAAGGTAAATCCGCCGGCTAATCGTCATTTTTGGATTCGTTTTCTTCGAAGCACACCATTCGCCGGCGGACTTTGTTGACGTTTAACACGGTTTGGTTCCACAGCCACAAATATTGATTTTACGGAGATATCTTGCTGAAATTCACGCCACACATAGCCAATGAGTGTCTGCACATGTACCAGTAATTACAGATCGATCCGGACACGGGCAGCCGGCGCGCGATTGAAAAGGTAACTCCGCCGGCAAATCGACATTTTTGGATTCGTTTTCTTCGAAGCACACCATTCGCCGGCGGACTTTGTTGACGTTTAACACGGTTTGGTTCCACAGCCACAACTATTGATTTTACGGAGATATCTTGCTGAAATTCACGCCACACATAGCCAATGAGTGTCTGCACATGTACCAGTAATTACAGATCGATCCGACCACGGGCGGCCGGCCCGCGATTGAAAAGGTAAATCCGCCGGCTAATCGTCATTTTTGGATTCGTTTTCTTCGAAGCACACCATTCGCCGGCGGACTTTCTTGACGTTTAACACGGTTTGGTTCCACAACCACAACTATTGATTTTACGGAGGTATCTTGCTGAAATTCACGCCACACATAGCCAATGAGTGTCTGCACATGTACCAGTAATTACAGATCGATCCGGACACGGGCGGCCGGCCCGCGATTGAAAAGGTAACTCCACCGGCAAATCGACATTTTTGGATTCGTTTTCTTCGAAGCACACCATTCGCCGGCGGACTTTGTTGACGTTTAACACGGTTTGGTTCCACAACCACAACTATTGATTTTACGGAGATATCTTGCTGAAATTCACGCCACACATAGCCAATGAGTGTCTGCACCTGTACCAGTAATTACAGATCGATCCGACCATGGGCGGCCGGCCCGCGATTGAAAAGGTAAATCCGCCGGCTAATCGTCATTTTTGGATTCGTTTTCTTCGAAGCACACCATTCGCCGGCGGACTTTGTTGACGTTTAACACGGTTTGGTTCCACAGCCACAAATATTGATTTTACGGAGATATCTTGCTGAAATTCACGCCACACATAGCCAATGAGTGTCTGCACATGTACCAGTAATTACAGATCGATCCGGACACGGGCAGCCGGCGCGCGATTGAAAAGGTAACTCCGCCGGCAAATCGACATTTTTGGATTCGTTTTCTTCGAAGCACACCATTCGCCGGCGGACTTTGTTGACGTTTAACACGGTTTGGTTCCACAGCCACAACTATTGATTTTACGGAGATATCTTGCTGAAATTCACGCCACACATAGCCAATGAGTGTCTGCACATGTACCAGTAATTACAGATCGATCCGACCACGGGCGGCCGGCCCGCGATTGAAAAGGTAAATCCGCCGGCTAATCGTCATTTTTGGATTCGTTTTCTTCGAAGCACACCATTCGCCGGCGGACTTTCTTGACGTTTAACACGGTTTGGTTCCACAACCACAACTATTGATTTTACGGAGGTATCTTGCTGAAATTCACGCCACACATAGCCAATGAGTGTCTGCACATGTACCAGTAATTACAGATCGATCCGGACACGGGCGGCCGGCCCGCGATTGAAAAGGTAACTCCACCGGCAAATCGACATTTTTGGATTCGTTTTCTTCGAAGCACACCATTCGCCGGCGGACTTTGTTGACGTTTAACACGGTTTGGTTCCACAACCACAACTATTGATTTTACGGAGATATCTTGCTGAAATTCACGCCACACATAGCCAATGAGTGTCTGCACATGTACCAGTAATTACAGATCGATCCGACCACGGGCGGCCGGCCCGCGATTGAAAAGGTAAATCCGCCGGCTAGTCGTCATTTTTGGATTCGTTTTCTTCGAAGCACACCATTCGCCGGCGGACTTTGTTGACGTTTAACACGGTTTGGTTCCACAGCCACAACTATTGATTTTACGGAGATATCTTGCTGAAATTCACGCCACACATAGCCAATGAGTGTCTGCACATGTACCAGTAATTACAGATCGATCCGACCACGGACGGCCGGCCCGCGATTGAAAAGGTAAATCCGCCGGCTAATCGTCATTTTTGGATTCGTTTTCTTCGAAGCACACCATTCGCCGGCGGACTTTGTTGACGTTTAACACGGTTTGGTTCCACAGCCACAAATATTGATTTTACGGAGATATCTTGCTGAAATTCACGCCACACATAGCCAATGAGTGTCTGCACATGTACCAGTAATTACAGATCGATCCGACCACGGGCGGCCGGCCCGCGATTGAAAAGGTAAATCCGCCGGCTAATCGTCATTTTTGGATTCGTTTTCTTCGAAGCACACCATTCGCCGGCGGACTTTGTTGACGTTTAACACGGTTTGGTTCCACAGCCACAACTATTGATTTTACGGAGATATCTGGCTGAAATTCACGCCACACATAGCCAATGAGTGTCTGCACATGTACCAGTAATTACAGATCGATCCGGACACGGGCGGCCGGCCCGCGATTGAAAAGGTAACTCCGCCGGCAAATCGACATTTTTGGATTCGTTTTCTTCGAAGCACACCATTCGCCGGCGGACTTTGTTGACGTTTAACACGGTTTGGTTCCACAGCCACAACTATTGATTTTACGGAGATATCTTGCTGAAATTCACGCCACACATAGCCAATGAGTGTCTGCACATGTACCAGTAATTACAGATCGATCCGACCACGGGCGGCCGGCCCGCGATTGAAAAGGTAACTCCGCCGGCAAATCGACATTTTTGGATTCGTTTTCTTCGAAGCACACCATTCGCCGGCGGACTTTGTTGACGTTTAACACGGTTTGGTTCCACAGCCACAACTATTGATTTTACGGAGATATCTTGCTGAAATTCACGCCACACATAGCCAATGAGTGTCTGCACATGTACCAGTAATTACAGATCGATCCGACCACGGGCGGCCGGCCCGCGATTGAAAAGGTAAATCCGCCGGCTAATCGTCATTTTTGGATTCGTTTTCTTCGAAGCACACCATTCGCCGGCGGACTTTGTTGACGTTTAACACGGTTTGGTTCCACAGCCACAACTATTGATTTTACGGAGATATCTTGCTGAAATTCACGCCACACATAGCCAATGAGTGTCTGCACATGTACCAGTAATTACAGATCGATCCGACCACGGTCGGCCGGCCCGCGATTGAAAAGGTAAATCCGCCGGCTAATCGTCATTTTTGGATTCGTTTTCTTCGAAGCACACCATTCGCCGGCGGACTTTGTTGACGTTTAACACGGTTTGGTTCCACAACCACAACTATTGATTTTACGGAGGTATCTTGCTGAAATTCACGCCACACATAGCCAATGAGTGTCTGCACATGTCCCAGTAATTACAGATCGATCCGGACACGGGCGGCCGGCCCGCGATTGAAAAGGTAACTCCGCCGGCAAATCGACATTTTTGGATTCGTTTTCTTCGAAGCACACCATTCGCCGGCGGACTTTGTTGACGTTTAACACGGTTTGGTTCCACAGCCACAACTATTGATTTTACGGAGATATCTTGCTGAAATTCACGCCACACATAGCCAATGAGTGTCTGCACATGTACCAGTAATTACAGATCGATCCGACCACGGGCGGCCGGCCCGCGATTGAAAAGGTAAATCCGCCGGCTAATCGTCATTTTTGGATTCGTTTTCTTCGAAGCACACCATTCGCCGGCGGACTTTCTTGACGTTTAACACGGTTTGGTTCCACAACCACAACTATTGATTTTACGGAGGTATCTTGCTGAAATTCACGCCACACATAGCCAATGAGTGTCTGCACATGTCCCAGTAATTACAGATCGATCCGGACACGGGCGGCCGGCCCGCGATTGAAAAGGTAACTCCGCCGGCAAATCGACATTTTTGGATTCGTTTTCTTCGAAGCATACCATTCGCCGGCGGACTTTGTTGACGTTTAACACGGTTTGGTTCCACAACCACAACTATTGATTTTACGGAGATATCTTGCTGAAATTCACGCCACACATAGCCAATGAGTGTCTGCACATGTACCAGTAATTACAGATCGATCCGACCACGGGCGGCCGGCCCGCGATTGAAAAGGTAAATCCGCCGGCTAATCGTCATTTTTGGATTCGTTTTCTTCGAAGCACACCATTCGCCGGCGGACTTTGTTGACGTTTAACACGGTTTGGTTCCACAGCCACAACTATTGATTTTACGGAGATATCTGGCTGAAATTCACGCCACACATAGCCAATGAGTGTCTGCACCTGTACCAGTAATTACAGATCGATCCGACCATGGGCGGCCGGCCCGCGATTGAAAAGGTAAATCCGCCGGCTAATCGTCATTTTTAGATTCGTTTTCTTCGAAGCACACCATTCGCCGGCGGACTTTGTTGACGTTTAACACGGTTTGGTTCCACAGCCACAAATATTGATTTTACGGAGATATCTTGCTGAAATTCACGCCACACATAGCCAATGAGTGTCTGCACATGTACCAGTAATTACAGATCGATCCGGACACGGGCAGCCGGCGCGCGATTGAAAAGGTAACTCCGCCGGCAAATCGACATTTTTGGATTCGTTTTCTTCGAAGCACACCATTCGCCGGCGGACTTTGTTGACGTTTAACACGGTTTGGTTCCACAGCCACAACTATTGATTTTACGGAGATATCTTGCTGAAATTCACGCCACACATAGCCAATGAGTGTCTGCACATGTACCAGTAATTACAGATCGATCCGACCACGGGCGGCCGGCCCGCGATTGAAAAGGTAAATCCGCCGGCTAATCGTCATTTTTGGATTCGTTTTCTTCGAAGCACACCATTCGCCGGCGGACTTTCTTGACGTTTAACACGGTTTGGTTCCACAACCACAACTATTGATTTTACGGAGGTATCTTGCTGAAATTCACGCCACACATAGCCAATGAGTGTCTGCACATGTACCAGTAATTACAGATCGATCCGGACACGGGCGGCCGGCCCGCGATTGAAAAGGTAACTCCACCGGCAAATCGACATTTTTGGATTCGTTTTCTTCGAAGCACACCATTCGCCGGCGGACTTTGTTGACGTTTAACACGGTTTGGTTCCACAACCACAACTATTGATTTTACGGAGATATCTTGCTGAAATTCACGCCACACATAGCCAATGAGTGTCTGCACATGTACCAGTAATTACAGATCGATCCGACCACGGGCGGCCGGCCCGCGATTGAAAAGGTAAATCCGCCGGCTAATCGTCATTTTTGGATTCGTTTTCTTCGAAGCACACCATTCGCCGGCGGACTTTGTTGACGTTTAACACGGTTTGGTTCCACAGCCACAACTATTGATTTTACGGAGATATCTTGCTGAAATTCACGCCACACATAGCCAATGAGTGTCTGCACATGTACCAGTAATTACAGATCGATCCGACCACGGACGGCCGGCCCGCGATTGAAAAGGTAAATCCGCCGGCTAATCGTCATTTTTGGATTCGTTTTCTTCGAAGCACACCATTCGCCGGCGGACTTTGTTGACGTTTAACACGGTTTGGTTCCACAGCCACAAATATTGATTTTACGGAGATATCTTGCTGAAATTCACGCCACACATAGCCAATGAGTGTCTGCACATGTACCAGTAATTACAGATCGATCCGGACACGGGCGGCCGGCGCGCGATTGAAAAGGTAACTCCGCCGGCAAATCGACATTTTTGGATTCGTTTTCTTCGAAGCACACCATTCGCCGGCGGACTTTGTTGACGTTTAACACGGTTTGGTTCCACAGCCACAACTATTGATTTTACGGAGATATCTTGCTGAAATTCACGCCACACATAGCCAATGAGTGTCTGCACATGTACCAGTAATTACAGATCGATCCGACCACGGGCGGCCGGCCCGCGATTGAAAAGGTAAATCCGCCGGCTAATCGTCATTTTTGGATTCGTTTTCTTCGAAGCACACCATTCGCCGGCGGACTTTGTTGACGTTTAACACGGTTTGGTTCCACAGCCACAACTATTGATTTTACGGAGATATCTGGCTGAAATTCACGCCACACATAGCCAATGAGTGTCTGCACATGTACCAGTAATTACAGATCGATCCGGACACGGGCGGCCGGCCCGCGATTGAAAAGGTAACTCCGCCGGCAAATCGACATTTTTGGATTCGTTTTCTTCGAAGCACACCATTCGCCGGCGGACTTTGTTGACGTTTAACACGGTTTGGTTCCACAGCCACAACTATTGATTTTACGGAGATATCTTGCTGAAATTCACGCCACACATAGCCAATGAGTGTCTGCACATGTACCAGTAATTACAGATCGATCCGACCACGGGCGGCCGGCCCGCGATTGAAAAGGTAACTCCGCCGGCAAATCGACATTTTTGGATTCGTTTTCTTCGAAGCACACCATTCGCCGGCGGACTTTGTTGACGTTTAACACGGTTTGGTTCCACAGCCACAACTATTGATTTTACGGAGATATCTTGCTGAAATTCACGCCACACATAGCCAATGAGTGTCTGCACATGTACCAGTAATTACAGATCGATCCGACCACGGGCGGCCGGCCCGCGATTGAAAAGGTAAATCCGCCGGCTAATCGTCATTTTTGGATTCGTTTTCTTCGAAGCACACCATTCGCCGGCGGACTTTGTTGACGTTTAACACGGTTTGGTTCCACAGCCACAACTATTGATTTTACGGAGATATCTTGCTGAAATTCACGCCACACATAGCCAATGAGTGTCTGCACATGTACCAGTAATTACAGATCGATCCGACCACGGTCGGCCGGCCCGCGATTGAAAAGGTAAATCCGCCGGCTAATCGTCATTTTTGGATTCGTTTTCTTCGAAGCACACCATTCGCCGGCGGACTTTGTTGACGTTTAACACGGTTTGGTTCCACAACCACAACTATTGATTTTACGGAGGTATCTTGCTGAAATTCACGCCACACATAGCCAATGAGTGTCTGCACATGTCCCAGTAATTACAGATCGATCCGGACACGGGCGGCCGGCCCGCGATTGAAAAGGTAACTCCGCCGGCAAATCGACATTTTTGGATTCGTTTTCTTCGAAGCACACCATTCGCCGGCGGACTTTGTTGACGTTTAACACGGTTTGGTTCCACAGCCACAACTATTGATTTTACGGAGATATCTTGCTGAAATTCACGCCACACATAGCCAATGAGTGTCTGCACATGTACCAGTAATTACAGATCGATCCGACCACGGGCGGCCGGCCCGCGATTGAAAAGGTAAATCCGCCGGCTAATCGTCATTTTTGGATTCGTTTTCTTCGAAGCACACCATTCGCCGGCGGACTTTGTTGACGTTTAACACGGTTTGGTTCCACAGCCACAACTATTGATTTTACGGAGATATCTTGCTGAAATTCACGCCACACATAGCCAATGAGTGTCTGCACATGTATCAGTAATTACAGATCGATCCGACCACGGGCGGCCGGCCCGCGATTGAAAAGGTAAATCCGCCGGCTAATCGTCATTTTTGGATTCGTTTTCTTCGAAGCACACCATTCGCCGGCGGACTTTGTTGACGTTTAACACGGTTTGGTTCCACAACCACAACTATTGATTTTACGGAGGTATCTTGCTGAAATTCACGCCACACATAGCCAATGAGTGTCTGCACATGTCCCAGTAATTACAGATCGATCCGGACACGGGCGGCCGGCCCGCGATTGAAAAGGTAACTCCGCCGGCAAATCGACATTTTTGGATTCGTTTTCTTCGAAGCATACCATTCGCCGGCGGACTTTGTTGACGTTTAACACGGTTTGGTTCCACAACCACAACTATTGATTTTACGGAGATATCTTGCTGAAATTCACGCCACACATAGCCAATGAGTGTCTGCACATGTACCAGTAATTACAGATCGATCCGACCACGGGCGGCCGGCGCGCGATTGAAAAGGTAACTCCGCCGGCAAATCGACATTTTTGGATTCGTTTTCTTCGAAGCACACCATTCGCCGGCGGACTTTGTTGACGTTTAACACGGTTTGGTTCCACAGCCACAACTATTGATTTTACGGAGATATCTTGCTGAAATTCACGCCACACATAGCCAATGAGTGTCTGCACATGTACCAGTAATTACAGATCGATCCGACCACGGGCGGCCGGCCCGCGATTGAAAAGGTAAATCCGCCGGCTAATCGTCATTTTTGGATTCGTTTTCTTCGAAGCACACCATTCGCCGGCGGACTTTGTTGACGTTTAACACGGTTTGGTTCCACAGCCACAACTATTGATTTTACGGAGATATCTGGCTGAAATTCACGCCACACATAGCCAATGAGTGTCTGCACATGTACCAGTAATTACAGATCGATCCGGACACGGGCAGCCGGCGCGCGATTGAAAAGGTAACTCCGCCGGCAAATCGACATTTTTGGATTCGTTTTCTTCGAAGCACACCATTCGCCGGCGGACTTTGTTGACGTTTAACACGGTTTGGTTCCACAGCCACAACTATTGATTTTACGGAGATATCTTGCTGAAATTCACGCCACACATAGCCAATGAGTGTCTGCACATGTACCAGTAATTACAGATCGATCCGACCACGGGCGGCCGGCCCGCGATTGAAAAGGTAAATCCGCCGGCTAATCGTCATTTTTGGATTCGTTTTCTTCGAAGCACACCATTCGCCGGCGGACTTTCTTGACGTTTAACACGGTTTGGTTCCACAACCACAACTATTGATTTTACGGAGGTATCTTGCTGAAATTCACGCCACACATAGCCAATGAGTGTCTGCACATGTACCAGTAATTACAGATCGATCCGGACACGGGCGGCCGGCCCGCGATTGAAAAGGTAACTCCACCGGCAAATCGACATTTTTGGATTCGTTTTCTTCGAAGCACACCATTCGCCGGCGGACTTTGTTGACGTTTAACACGGTTTGGTTCCACAACCACAACTATTGATTTTACGGAGATATCTTGCTGAAATTCACGCCACACATAGCCAATGAGTGTCTGCACATGTACCAGTAATTACAGATCGATCCGACCACGGGCGGCCGGCCCGCGATTGAAAAGGTAAATCCGCCGGCTAATCGTCATTTTTGGATTCGTTTTCTTCGAAGCACACCATTCGCCGGCGGACTTTGTTGACGTTTAACACGGTTTGGTTCCACAGCCACAACTATTGATTTTACGGAGATATCTTGCTGAAATTCACGCCACACATAGCCAATGAGTGTCTGCACATGTACCAGTAATTACAGATCGATCCGACCACGGACGGCCGGCCCGCGATTGAAAAGGTAAATCCGCCGGCTAATCGTCATTTTTGGATTCGTTTTCTTCGAAGCACACCATTCGCCGGCGGACTTTGTTGACGTTTAACACGGTTTGGTTCCACAGCCACAAATATTGATTTTACGGAGATATCTTGCTGAAATTCACGCCACACATAGCCAATGAGTGTCTGCACATGTACCAGTAATTACAGATCGATCCGGACACGGGCGGCCGGCGCGCGATTGAAAAGGTAACTCCGCCGGCAAATCGACATTTTTGGATTCGTTTTCTTCGAAGCACACCATTCGCCGGCGGACTTTGTTGACGTTTAACACGGTTTGGTTCCACAGCCACAACTATTGATTTTACGGAGATATCTTGCTGAAATTCACGCCACACATAGCCAATGAGTGTCTGCACATGTACCAGTAATTACAGATCGATCCGACCACGGGCGGCCGGCCCGCGATTGAAAAGGTAAATCCGCCGGCTAATCGTCATTTTTGGATTCGTTTTCTTCGAAGCACACCATTCGCCGGCGGACTTTGTTGACGTTTAACACGGTTTGGTTCCACAGCCACAACTATTGATTTTACGGAGATATCTGGCTGAAATTCACGCCACACATAGCCAATGAGTGTCTGCACATGTACCAGTAATTACAGATCGATCCGGACACGGGCGGCCGGCCCGCGATTGAAAAGGTAACTCCGCCGGCAAATCGACATTTTTGGATTCGTTTTCTTCGAAGCACACCATTCGCCGGCGGACTTTGTTGACGTTTAACACGGTTTGGTTCCACAGCCACAACTATTGATTTTACGGAGATATCTTGCTGAAATTCACGCCACACATAGCCAATGAGTGTCTGCACATGTACCAGTAATTACAGATCGATCCGACCACGGGCGGCCGGCCCGCGATTGAAAAGGTAACTCCGCCGGCAAATCGACATTTTTGGATTCGTTTTCTTCGAAGCACACCATTCGCCGGCGGACTTTGTTGACGTTTAACACGGTTTGGTTCCACAGCCACAACTATTGATTTTACGGAGATATCTTGCTGAAATTCACGCCACACATAGCCAATGAGTGTCTGCACATGTACCAGTAATTACAGATCGATCCGACCACGGGCGGCCGGCCCGCGATTGAAAAGGTAAATCCGCCGGCTAATCGTCATTTTTGGATTCGTTTTCTTCGAAGCACACCATTCGCCGGCGGACTTTGTTGACGTTTAACACGGTTTGGTTCCACAGCCACAACTATTGATTTTACGGAGATATCTTGCTGAAATTCACGCCACACATAGCCAATGAGTGTCTGCACATGTACCAGTAATTACAGATCGATCCGACCACGGTCGGCCGGCCCGCGATTGAAAAGGTAAATCCGCCGGCTAATCGTCATTTTTGGATTCGTTTTCTTCGAAGCACACCATTCGCCGGCGGACTTTGTTGACGTTTAACACGGTTTGGTTCCACAACCACAACTATTGATTTTACGGAGGTATCTTGCTGAAATTCACGCCACACATAGCCAATGAGTGTCTGCACATGTCCCAGTAATTACAGATCGATCCGGACACGGGCGGCCGGCCCGCGATTGAAAAGGTAACTCCGCCGGCAAATCGACATTTTTGGATTCGTTTTCTTCGAAGCACACCATTCGCCGGCGGACTTTGTTGACGTTTAACACGGTTTGGTTCCACAGCCACAACTATTGATTTTACGGAGATATCTTGCTGAAATTCACGCCACACATAGCCAATGAGTGTCTGCACATGTACCAGTAATTACAGATCGATCCGACCACGGGCGGCCGGCCCGCGATTGAAAAGGTAAATCCGCCGGCTAATCGTCATTTTTGGATTCGTTTTCTTCGAAGCACACCATTCGCCGGCGGACTTTGTTGACGTTTAACACGGTTTGGTTCCACAGCCACAACTATTGATTTTACGGAGATATCTTGCTGAAATTCACGCCACACATAGCCAATGAGTGTCTGCACATGTATCAGTAATTACAGATCGATCCGACCACGGGCGGCCGGCCCGCGATTGAAAAGGTAAATCCGCCGGCTAATCGTCATTTTTGGATTCGTTTTCTTCGAAGCACACCATTCGCCGGCGGACTTTGTTGACGTTTAACACGGTTTGGTTCCACAACCACAACTATTGATTTTACGGAGGTATCTTGCTGAAATTCACGCCACACATAGCCAATGAGTGTCTGCACATGTCCCAGTAATTACAGATCGATCCGGACACGGGCGGCCGGCCCGCGATTGAAAAGGTAACTCCGCCGGCAAATCGACATTTTTGGATTCGTTTTCTTCGAAGCATACCATTCGCCGGCGGACTTTGTTGACGTTTAACACGGTTTGGTTCCACAACCACAACTATTGATTTTACGGAGATATCTTGCTGAAATTCACGCCACACATAGCCAATGAGTGTCTGCACATGTACCAGTAATTACAGATCGATCCGACCACGGGCGGCCGGCGCGCGATTGAAAAGGTAACTCCGCCGGCAAATCGACATTTTTGGATTCGTTTTCTTCGAAGCACACCATTCGCCGGCGGACTTTGTTGACGTTTAACACGGTTTGGTTCCACAGCCACAACTATTGATTTTACGGAGATATCTTGCTGAAATTCACGCCACACATAGCCAATGAGTGTCTGCACATGTACCAGTAATTACAGATCGATCCGACCACGGGCGGCCGGCCCGCGATTGAAAAGGTAAATCCGCCGGCTAATCGTCATTTTTGGATTCGTTTTCTTCGAAGCACACCATTCGCCGGCGGACTTTGTTGACGTTTAACACGGTTTGGTTCCACAGCCACAACTATTGATTTTACGGAGATATCTGGCTGAAATTCACGCCACACATAGCCAATGAGTGTCTGCACATGTACCAGTAATTACAGATCGATCCGGACACGGGCGGCCGGCCCGCGATTGAAAAGGTAACTCCGCCGGCAAATCGACATTTTTGGATTCGTTTTCTTCGAAGCACACCATTCGCCGGCGGACTTTGTTGACGTTTAACACGGTTTGGTTCCACAGCCACAACTATTGATTTTACGGAGATATCTTGCTGAAATTCACGCCACACATAGCCAATGAGTGTCTGCACATGTACCAGTAATTACAGATCGATCCGACCACGGGCGGCCGGCCCGCGATTGAAAAGGTAACTCCGCCGGCAAATCGACATTTTTGGATTCGTTTTCTTCGAAGCACACCATTCGCCGGCGGACTTTGTTGACGTTTAACACGGTTTGGTTCCACAGCCACAACTATTGATTTTACGGAGATATCTTGCTGAAATTCACGCCACACATAGCCAATGAGTGTCTGCACATGTACCAGTAATTACAGATCGATCCGACCACGGGCGGCCGGCCCGCGATTGAAAAGGTAAATCCGCCGGCTAATCGTCATTTTTGGATTCGTTTTCTTCGAAGCACACCATTCGCCGGCGGACTTTGTTGACGTTTAACACGGTTTGGTTCCACAGCCACAACTATTGATTTTACGGAGATATCTTGCTGAAATTCACGCCACACATAGCCAATGAGTGTCTGCACATGTACCAGTAATTACAGATCGATCCGACCACGGTCGGCCGGCCCGCGATTGAAAAGGTAAATCCGCCGGCTAATCGTCATTTTTGGATTCGTTTTCTTCGAAGCACACCATTCGCCGGCGGACTTTGTTGACGTTTAACACGGTTTGGTTCCACAACCACAACTATTGATTTTACGGAGGTATCTTGCTGAAATTCACGCCACACATAGCCAATGAGTGTCTGCACATGTCCCAGTAATTACAGATCGATCCGGACACGGGCGGCCGGCCCGCGATTGAAAAGGTAAATCCGCCGGCTAATCGTCATTTTTGGATTCGTTTTCTTCGAAGCACACCATTCGCCGGCGGACTTTGTTGACGTTTAACACGGTTTGGTTCCACAGCCACAACTATTGATTTTACGGAGATATCTTGCTGAAATTCACGCCACACATAGCCAATGAGTGTCTGCACATGTACCAGTAATTACAGATCGATCCGACCACGGTCGGCCGGCCCGCGATTGAAAAGGTAAATCCGCCGGCTAATCGTCATTTTTGGATTCGTTTTCTTCGAAGCACACCATTCGCCGGCGGACTTTGTTGACGTTTAACACGGTTTGGTTCCACAACCACAACTATTGATTTTACGGAGGTATCTTGCTGAAATTCACGCCACACATAGCCAATGAGTGTCTGCACATGTCCCAGTAATTACAGATCGATCCGGACACGGGCGGCCGGCCCGCGATTGAAAAGGTAACTCCGCCGGCAAATCGACATTTTTGGATTCGTTTTCTTCGAAGCACACCATTCGCCGGCGGACTTTGTTGACGTTTAACACGGTTTGGTTCCACAGCCACAACTATTGATTTTACGGAGATATCTTGCTGAAATTCACGCCACACATAGCCAATGAGTGTCTGCACATGTACCAGTAATTACAGATCGATCCGACCACGGGCGGCCGGCCCGCGATTGAAAAGGTAAATCCGCCGGCTAATCGTCATTTTTGGATTCGTTTTCTTCGAAGCACACCATTCGCCGGCGGACTTTGTTGACGTTTAACACGGTTTGGTTCCACAGCCACAACTATTGATTTTACGGAGATATCTTGCTGAAATTCACGCCACACATAGCCAATGAGTGTCTGCACATGTACCAGTAATTACAGATCGATCCGACCACGGGCGGCCGGCCCGCGATTGAAAAGGTAAATCCGCCGGCTAATCGTCATTTTTGGATTCGTTTTCTTCGAAGCACACCATTCGCCGGCGGACTTTGTTGACGTTTAACACGGTTTGGTTCCACAGCCACAAATATTGATTTTACGGAGATATCTTGCTGAAATTCACGCCACACATAGCCAATGAGTGTCTGCACATGTACCAGTAATTACAGATCGATCCGGACACGGGCGGCCGGCGCGCGATTGAAAAGGTAACTCCGCCGGCAAATCGACATTTTTGGATTCGTTTTCTTCGAAGCACACCATTCGCCGGCGGACTTTGTTGACGTTTAACACGGTTTGGTTCCACAACCACAACTATTGATTTTACGGAGATATCTTGCTGAAATTCACGCCACACATAGCCAATGAGTGTCTGCACATGTACCAGTAATTACAGATCGATCCGACCACGGGCGGCCGGCCCGCGATTGAAAAGGTAAATCCGCCGGCTAATCGTCATTTTTGGATTCGTTTTCTTCGAAGCACACCATTCGCCGGCGGACTTTGTTGACGTTTAACACGGTTTGGTTCCACAACCACAACTATTGATTTTACGGAGGTATCTTGCTGAAATTCACGCCACACATAGCCAATGAGTGTCTGCACATGTCCCAGTAATTACAGATCGATCCGGACACGGGCGGCCGGCCCGCGATTGAAAAGGTAACTCCGCCGGCAAATCGACATTTTTGGATTCGTTTTCTTCGAAGCACACCATTCGCCGGCGGACTTTGTTGACGTTTAACACGGTTTGGTTCCACAGCCACAACTATTGATTTTACGGAGATATCTTGCTGAAATTCACGCCACACATAGCCAATGAGTGTCTGCACATGTACCAGTAATTACAGATCGATCCGACCACGGGCGGCCGGCCCGCGATTGAAAAGGTAAATCCGCCGGCTAATCGTCATTTTTGGATTCGTTTTCTTCGAAGCACACCATTCGCCGGCGGACTTTGTTGACGTTTAACACGGTTTGGTTCCACAGCCACAACTATTGATTTTACGGAGATATCTTGCTGAAATTCACGCCACACATAGCCAATGAGTGTCTGCACATGTACCAGTAATTACAGATCGATCCGACCACGGGCGGCCGGCCCGCGATTGAAAAGGTAAATCCGCCGGCTAATCGTCATTTTTGGATTCGTTTTCTTCGAAGCACACCATTCGCCGGCGGACTTTGTTGACGTTTAACACGGTTTGGTTCCACAACCACAACTATTGATTTTACGGAGGTATCTTGCTGAAATTCACGCCACACATAGCCAATGAGTGTCTGCACATGTCCCAGTAATTACAGATCGATCCGGACACGGGCGGCCGGCCCGCGATTGAAAAGGTAACTCCGCCGGCAAATCGACATTTTTGGATTCGTTTTCTTCGAAGCATACCATTCGCCGGCGGACTTTGTTGACGTTTAACACGGTTTGGTTCCACAACCACAACTATTGATTTTACGGAGATATCTTGCTGAAATTCACGCCACACATAGCCAATGAGTGTCTGCACATGTACCAGTAATTACAGATCGATCCGACCACGGGCGGCCGGCCCGCGATTGAAAAGGTAAATCCGCCGGCTAATCGTCATTTTTGGATTCGTTTTCTTCGAAGCACACCATTCGCCGGCGGACTTTGTTGACGTTTAACACGGTTTGGTTCCACAACCACAACTATTGATTTTACGGAGGTATCTTGCTGAAATTCACGCCACACATAGCCAATGAGTGTCTGCACATGTCCCAGTAATTACAGATCGATCCGGACACGGGCGGCCGGCCCGCGATTGAAAAGGTAACTCCGCCGGCAAATCGACATTTTTGGATTCGTTTTCTTCGAAGCACACCATTCGCCGGCGGACTTTGTTGACGTTTAACACGGTTTGGTTCCACAGCCACAACTATTGATTTTACGGAGATATCTTGCTCAAATTCACGCCACACATAGCCAATGAGTGTCTGCACATGTACCAGTAATTACAGATCGATCCGACCACGGGCGGCCGGCGCGCGATTGAAAAGGTAACTCCGCCGGCAAATCGACATTTTTGGATTCGTTTTCTTCGAAGCACACCATTCGCCGGCGGACTTTGTTGACGTTTAACACGGTTTGGTTCCACAGCCACAACTATTGATTTTACGGAGATATCTTGCTGAAATTCACGCCACACATAGCCAATGAGTGTCTGCACATGTACCAGTAATTACAGATCGATCCGACCACGGGCGGCCGGCCCGCGATTGAAAAGGTAAATCCGCCGGCTAATCGTCATTTTTGGATTCGTTTTCTTCGAAGCACACCATTCGCCGGCGGACTTTGTTGACGTTTAACACGGTTTGGTTCCACAGCCACAACTATTGATTTTACGGAGATATCTGGCTGAAATTCACGCCACACATAGCCAATGAGTGTCTGCACATGTACCAGTAATTACAGATCGATCCGGACACGGGCGGCCGGCCCGCGATTGAAAAGGTAACTCCGCCGGCAAATCGACATTTTTGGATTCGTTTTCTTCGAAGCACACCATTCGCCGGCGGACTTTGTTGACGTTTAACACGGTTTGGTTCCACAGCCACAACTATTGATTTTACGGAGATATCTTGCTGAAATTCACGCCACACATAGCCAATGAGTGTCTGCACATGTACCAGTAATTACAGATCGATCCGACCACGGGCGGCCGGCCCGCGATTGAAAAGGTAACTCCGCCGGCAAATCGACATTTTTGGATTCGTTTTCTTCGAAGCACACCATTCGCCGGCGGACTTTGTTGACGTTTAACACGGTTTGGTTCCACAGCCACAACTATTGATTTTACGGAGATATCTTGCTGAAATTCACGCCACACATAGCCAATGAGTGTCTGCACATGTACCAGTAATTACAGATCGATCCGACCACGGGCGGCCGGCCCGCGATTGAAAAGGTAAATCCGCCGGCTAATCGTCATTTTTGGATTCGTTTTCTTCGAAGCACACCATTCGCCGGCGGACTTTGTTGACGTTTAACACGGTTTGGTTCCACAGCCACAACTATTGATTTTACGGAGATATCTTGCTGAAATTCACGCCACACATAGCCAATGAGTGTCTGCACATGTACCAGTAATTACAGATCGATCCGACCACGGTCGGCCGGCCCGCGATTGAAAAGGTAAATCCGCCGGCTAATCGTCATTTTTGGATTCGTTTTCTTCGAAGCACACCATTCGCCGGCGGACTTTGTTGACGTTTAACACGGTTTGGTTCCACAACCACAACTATTGATTTTACGGAGGTATCTTGCTGAAATTCACGCCACACATAGCCAATGAGTGTCTGCACATGTCCCAGTAATTACAGATCGATCCGGACACGGGCGGCCGGCCCGCGATTGAAAAGGTAACTCCGCCGGCAAATCGACATTTTTGGATTCGTTTTCTTCGAAGCACACCATTCGCCGGCGGACTTTGTTGACGTTTAACACGGTTTGGTTCCACAGCCACAACTATTGATTTTACGGAGATATCTGGCTGAAATTCACGCCACACATAGCCAATGAGTGTCTGCACATGTACCAGTAATTACAGATCGATCCGACCACGGGCGGCCGGCCCGCGATTGAAAAGGTAAATCCGCCGGCTAATCGTCATTTTTGGATTCGTTTTCTTCGAAGCACACCATTCGCCGGCGGACTTTGTTGACGTTTAACACGGTTTGGTTCCACAGCCACAACTATTGATTTTACGGAGATATCTTGCTGAAATTCACGCCACACATAGCCAATGAGTGTCTGCACATGTACCAGTAATTACAGATCGATCCGACCACGGGCGGCCGGCCCGCGATTGAAAAGGTAAATCCGCCGGCTAATCGTCATTTTTGGATTCGTTTTCTTCGAAGCACACCATTCGCCGGCGGACTTTGTTGACGTTTAACACGGTTTGGTTCCACAGCCACAAATATTGATTTTACGGAGATATCTTGCTGAAATTCACGCCACACATAGCCAATGAGTGTCTGCACATGTACCAGTAATTACAGATCGATCCGGACACGGGCGGCCGGCGCGCGATTGAAAAGGTAACTCCGCCGGCAAATCGACATTTTTGGATTCGTTTTCTTCGAAGCACACCATTCGCCGGCGGACTTTGTTGACGTTTAACACGGTTTGGTTCCACAACCACAACTATTGATTTTACGGAGATATCTTGCTGAAATTCACGCCACACATAGCCAATGAGTGTCTGCACATGTACCAGTAATTACAGATCGATCCGACCACGGGCGGCCGGCCCGCGATTGAAAAGGTAAATCCGCCGGCTAATCGTCATTTTTGGATTCGTTTTCTTCGAAGCACACCATTCGCCGGCGGACTTTGTTGACGTTTAACACGGTTTGGTTCCACAGCCACAACTATTGATTTTACGGAGATATCTTGCTGAAATTCACGCCACACATAGCCAATGAGTGTCTGCACATGTACCAGTAATTACAGATCGATCCGACCACGGACGGCCGGCCCGCGATTGAAAAGGTAAATCCGCCGGCTAATCGTCATTTTTGGATTCGTTTTCTTCGAAGCACACCATTCGCCGGCGGACTTTGTTGACGTTTAACACGGTTTGGTTCCACAACCACAACTATTGATTTTACGGAGGTATCTTGCTGAAATTCACGCCACACATAGCCAATGAGTGTCTGCACATGTCCCAGTAATTACAGATCGATCCGGACACGGGCGGCCGGCCCGCGATTGAAAAGGTAACTCCGCCGGCAAATCGACATTTTTGGATTCGTTTTCTTCGAAGCACACCATTCGCCGGCGGACTTTGTTGACGTTTAACACGGTTTGGTTCCACAACCACAACTATTGATTTTACGGAGATATCTTGCTGAAATTCACGCCACACATAGCCAATGAGTGTCTGCACATGTACCAGTAATTACAGATCGATCCGACCACGGGCGGCCGGCCCGCGATTGAAAAGGTAAATCCGCCGGCTAATCGTCATTTTTGGATTCGTTTTCTTCGAAGCACACCATTCGCCGGCGGACTTTGTTGACGTTTAACACGGTTTGGTTCCACAGCCACAACTATTGATTTTACGGAGATATCTTGCTGAAATTCACGCCACACATAGCCAATGAGTGTCTGCACATGTACCAGTAATTACAGATCGATCCGACCACGGACGGCCGGCCCGCGATTGAAAAGGTAAATCCGCCGGCTAATCGTCATTTTTGGATTCGTTTTCTTCGAAGCACACCATTCGCCGGCGGACTTTGTTGACGTTTAACACGGTTTGGTTCCACAGCCACAACTATTGATTTTACGGAGATATCTTGCTGAAATTCACGCCACACATAGCCAATGAGTGTCTGCACATGTACCAGTAATTACAGATCGATCCGACCACGGACGGCCGGCCCGCGATTGAAAAGGTAAATCCGCCGGCTAATCGTCATTTTTGGATTCGTTTTCTTCGAAGCACACCATTCGCCGGCGGACTTTGTTGACGTTTAACACGGTTTGGTTCCACAGCCACAAATATTGATTTTACGGAGATATCTTGCTGAAATTCACGCCACACATAGCCAATGAGTGTCTGCACATGTACCAGTAATTACAGATCGATCCGGACACGGGCGGCCGGCGCGCGATTGAAAAGGTAACTCCGCCGGCAAATCGACATTTTTGGATTCGTTTTCTTCGAAGCACACCATTCGCCGGCGGACTTTGTTGACGTTTAACACGGTTTGGTTCCACAGCCACAACTATTGATTTTACGGAGATATCTTGCTGAAATTCACGCCACACATAGCCAATGAGTGTCTGCACATGTACCAGTAATTACAGATCGATCCGACCACGGGCGGCCGGCCCGCGATTGAAAAGGTAAATCCGCCGGCTAATCGTCATTTTTGGATTCGTTTTCTTCGAAGCACACCATTCGCCGGCGGACTTTGTTGACGTTTAACACGGTTTGGTTCCACAGCCACAACTATTGATTTTACGGAGATATCTGGCTGAAATTCACGCCACACATAGCCAATGAGTGTCTGCACATGTACCAGTAATTACAGATCGATCCGGACACGGGCGGCCGGCCCGCGATTGAAAAGGTAACTCCGCCGGCAAATCGACATTTTTGGATTCGTTTTCTTCGAAGCACACCATTCGCCGGCGGACTTTGTTGACGTTTAACACGGTTTGGTTCCACAGCCACAACTATTGATTTTACGGAGATATCTTGCTGAAATTCACGCCACACATAGCCAATGAGTGTCTGCACATGTACCAGTAATTACAGATCGATCCGACCACGGGCGGCCGGCCCGCGATTGAAAAGGTAACTCCGCCGGCAAATCGACATTTTTGGATTCGTTTTCTTCGAAGCACACCATTCGCCGGCGGACTTTGTTGACGTTTAACACGGTTTGGTTCCACAGCCACAACTATTGATTTTACGGAGATATCTTGCTGAAATTCACGCCACACATAGCCAATGAGTGTCTGCACATGTACCAGTAATTACAGATCGATCCGACCACGGTCGGCCGGCCCGCGATTGAAAAGGTAAATCCGCCGGCTAATCGTCATTTTTGGATTCGTTTTCTTCGAAGCACACCATTCGCCGGCGGACTTTGTTGACGTTTAACACGGTTTGGTTCCACAGCCACAACTATTGATTTTACGGAGATATCTTGCTGAAATTCACGCCACACATAGCCAATGAGTGTCTGCACATGTACCAGTAATTACAGATCGATCCGACCACGGGCGGCCGGCCCGCGATTGAAAAGGTAAATCCGCCGGCTAATCGTCATTTTTGGATTCGTTTTCTTCGAAGCACACCATTCGCCGGCGGACTTTGTTGACGTTTAACACGGTTTGGTTCCACAGCCACAACTATTGATTTTACGGAGATATCTGGCTGAAATTCACGCCACACATAGCCAATGAGTGTCTGCACATGTACCAGTAATTACAGATCGATCCGGACACGGGCGGCCGGCCCGCGATTGAAAAGGTAACTCCGCCGGCAAATCGTCATTTTTGTAATTCGTTTTCTTCGAAGCACACCATTCGCCGCCGGACTATGTTGACGTTTAACACGGTTTGGTTCCACAGCCACAACTATTGATTTTACGGAGATATCTTGCTGAACTTTAGGCCACACATAGCCAATGAGTGTCTGCACATGTACCAGTAATTACAGATCGATGCGACCACGGGCGGCCGGCCCGCGATGGGAAAGGTAACTCCGCCGGCAAATCGTCACTTTTGTAATTCGTTTTCTTCGAAGCACACCATTCGCCGCCGGACTATGTTGACGTTTAACACGGTTTGGTTCCACAGCCACAACTATTGATTTTACGGAGATATCTTGCTAAAATTCACGCCACACATAGCCAATGAGTGTCTGCACATGTACCAGTTATTACAGATCAATCCGACCACGGGCGGCCGGCCCGCGATGGGAAAGGTAACTTCGCCGGCAAATCGTCATTTTTGTAATTCGTTTTCTTCGAAGCACACCATTCGCCGCCGGACTTTGTTGACGTTTAACACGGTTTTGTTCCACAGCCACAACTATTGATTTTACGGAGATATCTTGCTGAAATTCAGGCCACACATAGCCAATGAGTGTCTGCACATGTACCAGTTATTACAGATCAATCCGACCACGGGCGGCCGGCCCGCGATTGAAAAGGTAACTCCGCCGGCAAATCGTCATTTTTGGATTCGTTTTCTTCGAAGCACACCATTCGCCGGCGGACTTTGTTGACGTTTAACACGGTTTTGTTCCACAGCCACAACTATTGATTTTACGGAGATATCTTGCTGAAATTCAGGCCACACATAGCCAATGAGTGTCTGCACATGTACCAGTTATTACAGATCAATCCGACCACGGGCGGCCGGCCCGCGATTGAAAAGGTAACTCCGCCGGCAAATCGTCATTTTTGTAATTCGTTTTCTTCGAAGCACACCATTCGCCGCCGGACTATGTTGACGTTTAACACGGTTTGGTTCCACAGCCACAACTATTGATTTTACGGAGATATCTTGCTGAAATTCAGGCCACACATAGCCAATGAGTGTCTGCACATGTACCAGTTATTACAGATCAATCCGACCACGGGCGGCCGGCCCGCGATTGAAAAGGTAACTCCGCCGGCAAATCGTCATTTTTGTAATTCGTTTTCTTCGAAGCACACCATTCGCCGCCGGACTATGTTGACGTTTAACACGGTTTGGTTCCACAGCCACAACTATTGATTTTACGGAGATATCTTGCTGAAATTCACGCCACACATAGCCAATGAGTGTCTGCACTTGTACCAGTTATTACAGATCAATCCGACCACGGGCGGCCGGCCCGCGATTGAAGAGGTAACTCCGCCGGCAAATCGTCATTTTTGTGATTCGTTTTCTTCGAAGCACACCATTCGCCGCCGGACTTTGTTGACGTTTAACACGGTTTGGTTCCACAGCCACAACTATTGATTTTACGGAGATATCTTGCTGAAATTCAGGCCACACATAGCCAATGAGTGTCTGCACATGTACCAGTAATTACAGATCGATGCGACCACGGGCGGCCGGCCCGCGATGGAAAAGGTAACTCCGCCGGCAAATCGTCATTTTTGTAATTCGTTTTCTTCGAAGCACACCATTCGCCGCCGGACTATGTTGACGTTTAACACGGTTTGGTTCCACAGCCACAACTATTGATTTTACGGAGATATCTTGCTGAAATTCACGCCACACATATCCAATGAGTGTCTGCACATGTACCAGTTATTACAGATCAATCCGACCACGGGCGGCCGGCCCGCGATTGAAAAGGTAACTCCGCCGGCAAATCGTCATTTTTGGATTCGTTTTCTTCGAAGCACACCATTCGCCGGCGGACTTTGTTGACGTTTAACACGGTTTTGTTCCACAGCCACAACTATTGATTTTACGGAGATATCTTGCTGAAATTCAGGCCACACATAGCCAATGAGTGTCTGCACATGTACCAGTTATTACAGATCAATCCGACCACGGGCGGCCGGCCCGCGATTGAAGAGGTAACTCCGCCGGCAAATCGTCATTTTTGTGATTCGTTTTCTTCGAAGCACACCATTCGCCGCCGGACTTTGTTGACGTTTAACACGGTTTGGTTCCACAGCCACAACTATTGATTTTACGGAGATATCTTGCTAAAATTCACGCCACACATAGCCAATGAGTGTCTGCACATGTACCAGTTATTACAGATCAATCCGACCACGGGCGGCCGGCCCGCGATGGGAAAGGTAACTTCGCCGGCAAATCGTCATTTTTGTAATTCGTTTTCTTCGAAGCACACCATTCGCCGCCGGACTTTGTTGACGTTTAACACGGTTTGGTTCCACAGCCACAACTATTGATTTTACGGAGATATCTTGCTGAAATTCAGGCCACACATAGCCAATGAGTGTCTGCACATGTACCAGTAATTACAGATCGATGCGACCACGGGCGGCCGGCCCGCGATGGAAAAGGTAACTCCGCCGGCAAATCGTCATTTTTGTAATTCGTTTTCTTCGAAGCACACCATTCGCCGCCGGACTATGTTGACGTTTAACACGGTTTGGTTCCACAGCCACAACTATTGATTTTACGGAGATATCTTGCTGAAATTCAGGCCACACATAGCCAATGAGTGTCTGCACATGTACCAGTTATTACAGATCAATCCGACCACGGGCGGCCGGCCCGCGATTGAAAAGGTAACTCCGCCGGCAAATCGTCATTTTTGTAATTCGTTTTCTTCGAAGCACACCATTCGCCGCCGGACTATGTTGACGTTTAACACGGTTTGGTTCCACAGCCACAACTATTGATTTTACGGAGATATCTTGCTGAAATTCACGCCACACATAGCCAATGAGTGTCTGCACTTGTACCAGTTATTACAGATCAATCCGACCACGGGCGGCCGGCCCGCGATTGAAGAGGTAACTCCGCCGGCAAATCGTCATTTTTGTGATTCGTTTTCTTCGAAGCACACCATTCGCCGCCGGACTTTGTTGACGTTTAACACGGTTTGGTTCCACAGCCACAACTATTGATTTTACGGAGATATCTTGCTGAAATTCAGGCCACACATAGCCAATGAGTGTCTGCACATGTACCAGTAATTACAGATCGATGCGACCACGGGCGGCCGGCCCGCGATGGAAAAGGTAACTCCGCCGGCAAATCGTCATTTTTGTAATTCGTTTTCTTCGAAGCACACCATTCGCCGCCGGACTATGTTGACGTTTAACACGGTTTGGTTCCACAGCCACAACTATTGATTTTACGGAGATATCTTGCTGAAATTCACGCCACACATATCCAATGAGTGTCTGCACATGTACCAGTTATTACAGATCAATCCGACCACGGGCGGCCGGCCCGCGATTGAAAAGGTAACTCCGCCGGCAAATCGTCATTTTTGGATTCGTTTTCTTCGAAGCACACCATTCGCCGGCGGACTTTGTTGACGTTTAACACGGTTTTGTTCCACAGCCACAACTATTGATTTTACGGAGATATCTTGCTGAAATTCAGGCCACACATAGCCAATGAGTGTCTGCACATGTACCAGTTATTACAGATCAATCCGACCACGGGCGGCCGGCCCGCGATTGAAGAGGTAACTCCGCCGGCAAATCGTCATTTTTGTGATTCGTTTTCTTCGAAGCACACCATTCGCCGCCGGACTTTGTTGACGTTTAACACGGTTTGGTTCCACAGCCACAACTATTGATTTTACGGAGATATCTTGCTAAAATTCACGCCACACATAGCCAATGAGTGTCTGCACATGTACCAGTTATTACAGATCAATCCGACCACGGGCGGCCGGCCCGCGATGGGAAAGGTAACTTCGCCGGCAAATCGTCATTTTTGTAATTCGTTTTCTTCGAAGCACACCATTCGCCGCCGGACTTTGTTGACGTTTAACACGGTTTGGTTCCACAGCCACAACTATTGATTTTACGGAGATATCTTGCTGAAATTCAGGCCACACATAGCCAATGAGTGTCTGCACATGTACCAGTAATTACAGATCGATGCGACCACGGGCGGCCGGCCCGCGATGGAAAAGGTAACTCCGCCGGCAAATCGTCATTTTTGTAATTCGTTTTCTTCGAAGCACACCATTCGCCGCCGGACTATGTTGACGTTTAACACGGTTTGGTTCCACAGCCACAACTATTGATTTTACGGAGATATCTTGCTGAAATTCAGGCCACACATAGCCAATGAGTGTCTGCACATGTACCAGTTATTACAGATCAATCCGACCACGGGCGGCCGGCCCGCGATTGAAAAGGTAACTCCGCCGGCAAATCGTCATTTTTGTAATTCGTTTTCTTCGAAGCACACCATTCGCCGCCGGACTATGTTGACGTTTAACACGGTTTGGTTCCACAGCCACAACTATTGATTTTACGGAGATATCTTGCTGAAATTCAGGCCACACATAGCCAATGAGTGTCTGCACATGTACCAGTAATTACAGATCGATGCGACCACGGGCGGCCGGCCCGCGATGGAAAAGGTAACTCCGCCGGCAAATCGTCATTTTTGTAATTCGTTTTCTTCGAAGCACACCATTCGCCGCCGGACTATGTTGACGTTTAACACGGTTTGGTTCCACAGCCACAACTATTGATTTTACGGAGATATCTTGCTGAAATTCACGCCACACATATCCAATGAGTGTCTGCACATGTACCAGTTATTACAGATCAATCCGACCACGGGCGGCCGGCCCGCGATTGAAAAGGTAACTCCGCCGGCAAATCGTCATTTTTGGATTCGTTTTCTTCGAAGCACACCATTCGCCGGCGGACTTTGTTGACGTTTAACACGGTTTTGTTCCACAGCCACAACTATTGATTTTACGGAGATATCTTGCTGAAATTCAGGCCACACATAGCCAATGAGTGTCTGCACATGTACCAGTTATTACAGATCAATCCGACCACGGGCGGCCGGCCCGCGATTGAAGAGGTAACTCCGCCGGCAAATCGTCATTTTTGTGATTCGTTTTCTTCGAAGCACACCATTCGCCGCCGGACTTCGTTGACGTTTAACACGGTTTGGTTCCACAGCCACAACTATTGATTTTACGGAGATATCTTGCTAAAATTCACGCCACACATAGCCAATGAGTGTCTGCACATGTACCAGTTATTACAGATCAATCCGACCACGGGCGGCCGGCCCGCGATGGGAAAGGTAACTTCGCCGGCAAATCGTCATTTTTGTAATTCGTTTTCTTCGAAGCACACCATTCGCCGCCGGACTTTGTTGACGTTTAACACGGTTTGGTTCCACAGCCACAACTATTGATTTTACGGAGATATCTTGCTGAAATTCAGGCCACACATAGCCAATGAGTGTCTGCACATGTACCAGTAATTACAGATCGATGCGACCACGGGCGGCCGGCCCGCGATGGAAAAGGTAACTCCGCCGGCAAATCGTCATTTTTGTAATTCGTTTTCTTCGAAGCACACCATTCGCCGCCGGACTATGTTGACGTTTAACACGGTTTGGTTCCACAGCCACAACTATTGATTTTACGGAGATATCTTGCTGAAATTCAGGCCACACATAGCCAATGAGTGTCTGCACATGTACCAGTTATTACAGATCAATCCGACCACGGGCGGCCGGCCCGCGATTGAAAAGGTAACTCCGCCGGCAAATCGTCATTTTTGGATTCGTTTTCTTCGAAGCACACCATTCGCCGGCGGACTTTGTTGACGTTTAACACGGTTTTGTTCCACAGCCACAACTATTGATTTTACGGAGATATCTTGCTGAAATTCAGGCCACACATAGCCAATGAGTGTCTGCACATGTACCAGTTATTACAGATCAATCCGACCACGGGCGGCCGGCCCGCGATTGAAAAGGTAACTCCGCCGGCAAATCGTCATTTTTGTAATTCGTTTTCTTCGAAGCACACCATTCGCCGCCGGACTATGTTGACGTTTAACACGGTTTGGTTCCACAGCCACAACTATTGATTTTACGGAGATATCTTGCTGAAATTCAGGCCACACATAGCCAATGAGTGTCTGCACATGTACCAGTTATTACAGATCAATCCGACCACGGGCGGCCGGCCCGCGATTGAAAAGGTAACTCCGCCGGCAAATCGTCATTTTTGTAATTCGTTTTCTTCGAAGCACACCATTCGCCGCCGGACTATGTTGACGTTTAACACGGTTTGGTTCCACAGCCACAACTATTGATTTTACGGAGATATCTTGCTGAAATTCACGCCACACATAGCCAATGAGTGTCTGCACATGTACCAGTTATTACAGATCAATCCGACCACGGGCGGCCGGCCCGCGATTGAAAAGGTAACTCCGCCGGCAAATCGTCATTTTTGTAATTCGTTTTCTTCGAAGCACACCATTCGCCGCCGGACTATGTTGACGTTTAACACGGTTTGGTTCCACAGCCACAACTATTGATTTTACGGAGATATCTTGCTGAAATTCAGGCCACACATAGCCAATGAGTGTCTGCACATGTACCAGTTATTACAGATCAATCCGACCACGGGCGGCCGGCCCGCGATTGAAAAGGTAACTCCGCCGGCAAATCGTCATTTTTGTAATTCGTTTTCTTCGAAGCACACCATTCGCCGCCGGACTATGTTGACGTTTAACACGGTTTGGTTCCACAGCCACAACTATTGATTTTACGGAGATATCTTGCTGAAATTCACGCCACACATAGCCAATGAGTGTCTGCACATGTACCAGTTATTACAGATCAATCCGACCACGGGCGGCCGGCCCGCGATTGAAGAGGTAACTCCGCCGGCAAATCGTCATTTTTGTGATTCGTTTTCTTCGAAGCACACCATTCGCCGCCGGACTTTGTTGACGTTTAACACGGTTTGGTTCCACAGCCACAACTATTGATTTTACGGAGATATCTTGCTGAAATTCAGGCCACACATAGCCAATGAGTGTCTGCACATGTACCAGTAATTACAGATCGATGCGACCACGGGCGGCCGGCCCGCGATGGAAAAGGTAACTCCGCCGGCAAATCGTCATTTTTGTAATTCGTTTTCTTCGAAGCACACCATTCGCCGCCGGACTATGTTGACGTTTAACACGGTTTGGTTCCACAGCCACAACTATTGATTTTACGGAGATATCTTGCTGAA
This sequence comes from Eledone cirrhosa, assembly GCA_964016885.1. Taxonomy (NCBI): domain Eukaryota; kingdom Metazoa; phylum Mollusca; class Cephalopoda; order Octopoda; family Eledonidae; genus Eledone; species Eledone cirrhosa. Next base: position 87,205 of record CAXHJY010001603.1, on the reverse strand, counting down.
ATTCACGCCACACATATCCAATGAGTGTCTGCACATGTACCAGTTATTACAGATCAATCCGACCACGGGCGGCCGGCCCGCGATTGAAAAGGTAACTCCGCCGGCAAATCGTCATTTTTGGATTCGTTTTCTTCGAAGCACACCATTCGCCGGCGGACTTTGTTGACGTTTAACACGGTTTTGTTCCACAGCCACAACTATTGATTTTACGGAGATATCTTGCTGAAATTCAGGCCACACATAGCCAATGAGTGTCTGCACATGTACCAGTTATTACAGATCAATCCGACCACGGGCGGCCGGCCCGCGATTGAAGAGGTAACTCCGCCGGCAAATCGTCATTTTTGTGATTCGTTTTCTTCGAAGCACACCATTCGCCGCCGGACTTTGTTGACGTTTAACACGGTTTGGTTCCACAGCCACAACTATTGATTTTACGGAGATATCTTGCTAAAATTCACGCCACACATAGCCAATGAGTGTCTGCACATGTACCAGTTATTACAGATCAATCCGACCACGGGCGGCCGGCCCGCGATGGGAAAGGTAACTTCGCCGGCAAATCGTCATTTTTGTAATTCGTTTTCTTCGAAGCACACCATTCGCCGCCGGACTTTGTTGACGTTTAACACGGTTTGGTTCCACAGCCACAACTATTGATTTTACGGAGATATCTTGCTGAAATTCAGGCCACACATAGCCAATGAGTGTCTGCACATGTACCAGTAATTACAGATCGATGCGACCACGGGCGGCCGGCCCGCGATGGAAAAGGTAACTCCGCCGGCAAATCGTCATTTTTGTAATTCGTTTTCTTCGAAGCACACCATTCGCCGCCGGACTATGTTGACGTTTAACACGGTTTGGTTCCACAGCCACAACTATTGATTTTACGGAGATATCTTGCTGAAATTCAGGCCACACATAGCCAATGAGTGTCTGCACATGTACCAGTTATTACAGATCAATCCGACCACGGGCGGCCGGCCCGCGATTGAAAAGGTAACTCCGCCGGCAAATCGTCATTTTTGGATTCGTTTTCTTCGAAGCACACCATTCGCCGGCGGACTTTGTTGACGTTTAACACGGTTTTGTTCCACAGCCACAACTATTGATTTTACGGAGATATCTTGCTGAAATTCAGGCCACACATAGCCAATGAGTGTCTGCACATGTACCAGTTATTACAGATCAATCCGACCACGGGCGGCCGGCCCGCGATTGAAAAGGTAACTCCGCCGGCAAATCGTCATTTTTGTAATTCGTTTTCTTCGAAGCACACCATTCGCCGCCGGACTATGTTGACGTTTAACACGGTTTGGTTCCACAGCCACAACTATTGATTTTACGGAGATATCTTGCTGAAATTCAGGCCACACATAGCCAATGAGTGTCTGCACATGTACCAGTTATTACAGATCAATCCGACCACGGGCGGCCGGCCCGCGATTGAAAAGGTAACTCCGCCGGCAAATCGTCATTTTTGTAATTCGTTTTCTTCGAAGCACACCATTCGCCGCCGGACTATGTTGACGTTTAACACGGTTTGGTTCCACAGCCACAACTATTGATTTTACGGAGATATCTTGCTGAAATTCACGCCACACATAGCCAATGAGTGTCTGCACATGTACCAGTTATTACAGATCAATCCGACCACGGGCGGCCGGCCCGCGATTGAAAAGGTAACTCCGCCGGCAAATCGTCATTTTTGTAATTCGTTTTCTTCGAAGCACACCATTCGCCGCCGGACTATGTTGACGTTTAACACGGTTTGGTTCCACAGCCACAACTATTGATTTTACGGAGATATCTTGCTGAAATTCAGGCCACACATAGCCAATGAGTGTCTGCACATGTACCAGTTATTACAGATCAATCCGACCACGGGCGGCCGGCCCGCGATTGAAAAGGTAACTCCGCCGGCAAATCGTCATTTTTGTAATTCGTTTTCTTCGAAGCACACCATTCGCCGCCGGACTATGTTGACGTTTAACACGGTTTGGTTCCACAGCCACAACTATTGATTTTACGGAGATATCTTGCTGAAATTCACGCCACACATAGCCAATGAGTGTCTGCACATGTACCAGTTATTACAGATCAATCCGACCACGGGCGGCCGGCCCGCGATTGAAGAGGTAACTCCGCCGGCAAATCGTCATTTTTGTGATTCGTTTTCTTCGAAGCACACCATTCGCCGCCGGACTTTGTTGACGTTTAACACGGTTTGGTTCCACAGCCACAACTATTGATTTTACGGAGATATCTTGCTGAAATTCAGGCCACACATAGCCAATGAGTGTCTGCACATGTACCAGTAATTACAGATCGATGCGACCACGGGCGGCCGGCCCGCGATGGAAAAGGTAACTCCGCCGGCAAATCGTCATTTTTGTAATTCGTTTTCTTCGAAGCACACCATTCGCCGCCGGACTATGTTGACGTTTAACACGGTTTGGTTCCACAGCCACAACTATTGATTTTACGGAGATATCTTGCTGAAATTCACGCCACACATATCCAATGAGTGTCTGCACATGTACCAGTTATTACAGATCAATCCGACCACGGGCGGCCGGCCCGCGATTGAAAAGGTAACTCCGCCGGCAAATCGTCATTTTTGGATTCGTTTTCTTCGAAGCACACCATTCGCCGGCGGACTTTGTTGATGTTTAACACGGTTTTGTTCCACAGCCACAACTATTGATTTTACGGAGATATCTTGCTGAAATTCAGGCCACACATAGCCAATGAGTGTCTGCACATGTACCAGTTATTACAGATCAATCCGACCACGGGCGGCCGGCCCGCGATTGAAGAGGTAACTCCGCCGGCAAATCGTCATTTTTGTGATTCGTTTTCTTCGAAGCACACCATTCGCCGCCGGACTTTGTTGACGTTTAACACGGTTTGGTTCCACAGCCACAACTATTGATTTTACGGAGATATCTTGCTAAAATTCACGCCACACATAGCCAATGAGTGTCTGCACATGTACCAGTTATTACAGATAAATCCGACCACGGGCGGCCGGCCCGCGATGGAAAAGGTAACTCCGCCGGCAAATCGTCATTTTTGTAATTCGTTTTCTTCGAAGCACACCATTCGCCGCCGGACTATGTTGACGTTTAACACGGTTTGGTTCCACAGCCACAACTATTGATTTTACGGAGATATCTTGCTGAAATTCACGCCACACATAGCCAATGAGTGTCTGCACATGTACCAGTTATTACAGATCAATCCGACCACGGGCGGCCGGCCCGCGATTGAAAAGGTAACTCCGCCGGCAAATCGTCATTTTTGGATTCGTTTTCTTCGAAGCACACCATTCGCCGGCGGACTTTGTTGACGTTTAACACGGTTTGGTTCCACAGCCACAACTATTGATTTTACGGAGATATCTTGCTGAAATTCAGGCCACACATAGCCAATGAGTGTCTGCACATGTACCAGTTATTACAGATCAATCCGACCACGGGCGGCCGGCCCGCGATTGAAAAGGTAACTCCGCCGGCAAATCGTCATTTTTGTAATTCGTTTTCTTCGAAGCACACCATTCGCCGCCGGACTATGTTGACGTTTAACACGGTTTGGTTCCACAGCCACAACTATTGATTTTACGGAGATATCTTGCTGAAATTCAGGCCACACATAGCCAATGAGTGTCTGCACATGTACCAGTTATTACAGATCAATCCGACCACGGGCGGCCGGCCCGCGATTGAAGAGGTAACTCCGCCGGCAAATCGTCATTTTTGTGATTCGTTTTCTTCGAAGCACACCATTCGCCGCCGGACTTTGTTGACGTTTAACACGGTTTGGTTCCACAGCCACAACTATTGATTTTACGGAGATATCTTGCTGAAATTCAGGCCACACATAGCCAATGAGTGTCTGCACATGTACCAGTAATTACAGATCGATGCGACCACGGGCGGCCGGCCCGCGATGGAAAAGGTAACTCCGCCGGCAAATCGTCATTTTTGTAATTCGTTTTCTTCGAAGCACACCATTCGCCGCCGGACTATGTTGACGTTTAACACGGTTTGGTTCCACAGCCACAACTATTGATTTTACGGAGATATCTTGCTGAAATTCACGCCACACATATCCAATGAGTGTCTGCACATGTACCAGTTATTACAGATCAATCCGACCACGGGCGGCCGGCCCGCGATTGAAAAGGTAACTCCGCCGGCAAATCGTCATTTTTGGATTCGTTTTCTTCGAAGCACACCATTCGCCGGCGGACTTTGTTGACGTTTAACACGGTTTTGTTCCACAGCCACAACTATTGATTTTACGGAGATATCTTGCTGAAATTCAGGCCACACATAGCCAATGAGTGTCTGCACATGTACCAGTTATTACAGATCAATCCGACCACGGGCGGCCGGCCCGCGATTGAAGAGGTAACTCCGCCGGCAAATCGTCATTTTTGTGATTCGTTTTCTTCGAAGCACACCATTCGCCGCCGGACTTTGTTGACGTTTAACACGGTTTGGTTCCACAGCCACAACTATTGATTTTACGGAGATATCTTGCTAAAATTCACGCCACACATAGCCAATGAGTGTCTGCACATGTACCAGTTATTACAGATCAATCCGACCACGGGCGGCCGGCCCGCGATGGGAAAGGTAACTTCGCCGGCAAATCGTCATTTTTGTAATTCGTTTTCTTCGAAGCACACCATTCGCCGCCGGACTTTGTTGACGTTTAACACGGTTTGGTTCCACAGCCACAACTATTGATTTTACGGAGATATCTTGCTGAAATTCAGGCCACACATAGCCAATGAGTGTCTGCACATGTACCAGTAATTACAGATCGATGCGACCACGGGCGGCCGGCCCGCGATGGAAAAGGTAACTCCGCCGGCAAATCGTCATTTTTGTAATTCGTTTTCTTCGAAGCACACCATTCGCCGCCGGACTATGTTGACGTTTAACACGGTTTGGTTCCACAGCCACAACTATTGATTTTACGGAGATATCTTGCTGAAATTCAGGCCACACATAGCCAATGAGTGTCTGCACATGTACCAGTTATTACAGATCAATCCGACCACGGGCGGCCGGCCCGCGATTGAAAAGGTAACTCCGCCGGCAAATCGTCATTTTTGGATTCGTTTTCTTCGAAGCACACCATTCGCCGGCGGACTTTGTTGACGTTTAACACGGTTTTGTTCCACAGCCACAACTATTGATTTTACGGAGATATCTTGCTGAAATTCAGGCCACACATAGCCAATGAGTGTCTGCACATGTACCAGTTATTACAGATCAATCCGACCACGGGCGGCCGGCCCGCGATTGAAAAGGTAACTCCGCCGGCAAATCGTCATTTTTGTAATTCGTTTTCTTCGAAGCACACCATTCGCCGCCGGACTATGTTGACGTTTAACACGGTTTGGTTCCACAGCCACAACTATTGATTTTACGGAGATATCTTGCTGAAATTCAGGCCACACATAGCCAATGAGTGTCTGCACATGTACCAGTTATTACAGATCAATCCGACCACGGGCGGCCGGCCCGCGATTGAAAAGGTAACTCCGCCGGCAAATCGTCATTTTTGTAATTCGTTTTCTTCGAAGCACACCATTCGCCGCCGGACTATGTTGACGTTTAACACGGTTTGGTTCCACAGCCACAACTATTGATTTTACGGAGATATCTTGCTGAAATTCACGCCACACATAGCCAATGAGTGTCTGCACATGTACCAGTTATTACAGATCAATCCGACCACGGGCGGCCGGCCCGCGATTGAAAAGGTAACTCCGCCGGCAAATCGTCATTTTTGTAATTCGTTTTCTTCGAAGCACACCATTCGCCGCCGGACTATGTTGACGTTTAACACGGTTTGGTTCCACAGCCACAACTATTGATTTTACGGAGATATCTTGCTGAAATTCAGGCCACACATAGCCAATGAGTGTCTGCACATGTACCAGTTATTACAGATCAATCCGACCACGGGCGGCCGGCCCGCGATTGAAAAGGTAACTCCGCCGGCAAATCGTCATTTTTGTAATTCGTTTTCTTCGAAGCACACCATTCGCCGCCGGACTATGTTGACGTTTAACACGGTTTGGTTCCACAGCCACAACTATTGATTTTACGGAGATATCTTGCTGAAATTCACGCCACACATAGCCAATGAGTGTCTGCACATGTACCAGTTATTACAGATCAATCCGACCACGGGCGGCCGGCCCGCGATTGAAGAGGTAACTCCGCCGGCAAATCGTCATTTTTGTGATTCGTTTTCTTCGAAGCACACCATTCGCCGCCGGACTTTGTTGACGTTTAACACGGTTTGGTTCCACAGCCACAACTATTGATTTTACGGAGATATCTTGCTGAAATTCAGGCCACACATAGCCAATGAGTGTCTGCACATGTACCAGTAATTACAGATCGATGCGACCACGGGCGGCCGGCCCGCGATGGAAAAGGTAACTCCGCCGGCAAATCGTCATTTTTGTAATTCGTTTTCTTCGAAGCACACCATTCGCCGCCGGACTATGTTGACGTTTAACACGGTTTGGTTCCACAGCCACAACTATTGATTTTACGGAGATATCTTGCTGAAATTCACGCCACACATATCCAATGAGTGTCTGCACATGTACCAGTTATTACAGATCAATCCGACCACGGGCGGCCGGCCCGCGATTGAAAAGGTAACTCCGCCGGCAAATCGTCATTTTTGGATTCGTTTTCTTCGAAGCACACCATTCGCCGGCGGACTTTGTTGATGTTTAACACGGTTTTGTTCCACAGCCACAACTATTGATTTTACGGAGATATCTTGCTGAAATTCAGGCCACACATAGCCAATGAGTGTCTGCACATGTACCAGTTATTACAGATCAATCCGACCACGGGCGGCCGGCCCGCGATTGAAGAGGTAACTCCGCCGGCAAATCGTCATTTTTGTGATTCGTTTTCTTCGAAGCACACCATTCGCCGCCGGACTTTGTTGACGTTTAACACGGTTTGGTTCCACAGCCACAACTATTGATTTTACGGAGATATCTTGCTAAAATTCACGCCACACATAGCCAATGAGTGTCTGCACATGTACCAGTTATTACAGATCAATCCGACCACGGGCGGCCGGCCCGCGATGGAAAAGGTAACTCCGCCGGCAAATCGTCATTTTTGTAATTCGTTTTCTTCGAAGCACACCATTCGCCGCCGGACTATGTTGACGTTTAACACGGTTTGGTTCCACAGCCACAACTATTGATTTTACGGAGATATCTTGCTGAAATTCACGCCACACATAGCCAATGAGTGTCTGCACATGTACCAGTTATTACAGATCAATCCGACCACGGGCGGCCGGCCCGCGATTGAAAAGGTAACTCCGCCGGCAAATCGTCATTTTTGGATTCGTTTTCTTCGAAGCACACCATTCGCCGGCGGACTTTGTTGACGTTTAACACGGTTTGGTTCCACAGCCACAACTATTGATTTTACGGAGATATCTTGCTGAAATTCAGGCCACACATAGCCAATGAGTGTCTGCACATGTACCAGTTATTACAGATCAATCCGACCACGGGCGGCCGGCCCGCGATTGAAAAGGTAACTCCGCCGGCAAATCGTCATTTTTGTAATTCGTTTTCTTCGAAGCACACCATTCGCCGCCGGACTATGTTGACGTTTAACACGGTTTGGTTCCACAGCCACAACTATTGATTTTACGGAGATATCTTGCTGAAATTCAGGCCACACATAGCCAATGAGTGTCTGCACATGTACCAGTTATTACAGATCAATCCGACCACGGGCGGCCGGCCCGCGATTGAAAAGGTAACTCCGCCGGCAAATCGTCATTTTTGTAATTCGTTTTCTTCGAAGCACACCATTCGCCGCCGGACTATGTTGACGTTTAACACGGTTTGGTTCCACAGCCACAACTATTGATTTTACGGAGATATCTTGCTGAAATTCACGCCACACATAGCCAATGAGTGTCTGCACATGTACCAGTTATTACAGATCAATCCGACCACGGGCGGCCGGCCCGCGATTGAAGAGGTAACTCCGCCGGCAAATCGTCATTTTTGTGATTCGTTTTCTTCGAAGCACACCATTCGCCGCCGGACTTTGTTGACGTTTAACACGGTTTGGTTCCACAGCCACAACTATTGATTTTACGGAGATATCTTGCTGAAATTCAGGCCACACATAGCCAATGAGTGTCTGCACATGTACCAGTAATTACAGATCGATGCGACCACGGGCGGCCGGCCCGCGATGGAAAAGGTAACTCCGCCGGCAAATCGTCATTTTTGTAATTCGTTTTCTTCGAAGCACACCATTCGCCGCCGGACTATGTTGACGTTTAACACGGTTTGGTTCCACAGCCACAACTATTGATTTTACGGAGATATCTTGCTGAAATTCAGGCCACACATAGCCAATGAGTGTCTGCACATGTACCAGTTATTACAGATCAATCCGACCACGGGCGGCCGGCCCGCGATTGAAGAGGTAACTCCGCCGGCAAATCGTCATTTTTGTGATTCGTTTTCTTCGAAGCACACCATTCGCCGCCGGACTTTGTTGACGTTTAACACGGTTTGGTTCCACAGCCACAACTATTGATTTTACGGAGATATCTTGCTAAAATTCACGCCACACATAGCCAATGAGTGTCTGCACATGTACCAGTTATTACAGATCAATCCGACCACGGGCGGCCGGCCCGCGATGGGAAAGGTAACTTCGCCGGCAAATCGTCATTTTTGTAATTCGTTTTCTTCGAAGCACACCATTCGCCGCCGGACTTTGTTGACGTTTAACACGGTTTGGTTCCACAGCCACAACTATTGATTTTACGGAGATATCTTGCTGAAATTCAGGCCACACATAGCCAATGAGTGTCTGCACATGTACCAGTAATTACAGATCGATGCGACCACGGGCGGCCGGCCCGCGATGGAAAAGGTAACTCCGCCGGCAAATCGTCATTTTTGTAATTCGTTTTCTTCGAAGCACACCATTCGCCGCCGGACTATGTTGACGTTTAACACGGTTTGGTTCCACAGCCACAACTATTGATTTTACGGAGATATCTTGCTGAAATTCACGCCACACATATCCAATGAGTGTCTGCACATGTACCAGTTATTACAGATCAATCCGACCACGGGCGGCCGGCCCGCGATTGAAAAGGTAACTCCGCCGGCAAATCGTCATTTTGGGATTCGTTTTCTTCGAAGCACACCATTCGCCGGCGGACTTTGTTGACGTTTAACACGGTTTTGTTCCACAGCCACAACTATTGATTTTACGGAGATATCTTGCTGAAATTCAGGCCACACATAGCCAATGAGTGTCTGCACATGTATCAGTTATTACAGATCAATCCGACCACGGGCGGCCGGCCCGCGATTGAAAAGGTAACTCCGCCGGCAAATCGTCATTTTTGTAATTCGTTTTCTTCGAAGCACACCATTCGCCGCCGGACTATGTTGACGTTTAACACGGTTTTGTTCCACAGCCACAACTATTGATTTTACGGAGATATCTTGCTGAAATTCAGGCCACACATAGCCAATGAGTGTCTGCACATGTACCAGTTATTACAGATCAATCCGACCACGGGCGGCCGGCCCGCGATTGAAAAGGTAACTCCGCCGGCAAATCGTCATTTTTGTAATTCGTTTTCTTCGAAGCACACCATTCGCCGCCGGACTATGTTGACGTTTAACACGGTTTGGTTCCACAGCCACAACTATTGATTTTACGGAGATATCTTGCTGAAATTCAGGCCACTCATAGCCAATGAGTGTCTGCACATGTACCAGTTATTACAGATCAATCCGACCACGGGCGGCCGGCCCGCGATTGAAAAGGTAACTCCGCCGGCAAATCGTCATTTTTGTAATTCGTTTTCTTCGAAGCACACCATTCGCCGCCGGACTATGTTGACGTTTAACACGGTTTGGTTCCACAGCCACAACTATTGATTTTACGGAGATATCTTGCTGAACTTTAGGCCACACATAGCCAATGAGTGTCTGCACATGTACCAGTAATTACAGATCGATGCGACCACGGGCGGCCGGCCCGCGATGGGAAAGGTAACTCCGCCGGCAAATCGTCATTTTTGTAATTCGTTTTCTTCGAAGCACACCATTCGCCGCCGGACTATGTTGACGTTTAACACGGTTTGGTTCCACAGCCACAACTATTGATTTTACGGAGATATCTTGCTAAAATTCACGCCACACATAGCCAATGAGTGTCTGCACATGTACCAGTTATTACAGATCAATCCGACCACGGGCGGCCGGCCCGCGATGGGAAAGGTAACTTCGCCGGCAAATCGTCATTTTTGTAATTCGTTTTCTTCGAAGCACACCATTCGCCGCCGGACTTTGTTGACGTTTAACACGGTTTTGTTCCACAGCCACAACTATTGATTTTACGGAGATATCTTGCTGAAATTCAGGCCACACATAGCCAATGAGTGTCTGCACATGTACCAGTTATTACAGATCAATCCGACCACGGGCGGCCGGCCCGCGATTGAAAAGGTAACTCCGCCGGCAAATCGTCATTTTTGGATTCGTTTTCTTCGAAACCAAAATAAAAAAAGGGGCACCCAAATAAAAAACAGCGCCCCCATAAAATAAACGGAAACCCAAATAAATAACGGACCCCCCCATAAAAAACGGGGCACCCAAATAAAAAACGGAACCCCCATAAAAAACGGGACACCCAAATAAAAAACGGACCACCCCATAAAAAAACGGGGCACCGAAATAAATAACGGGGCACCCAAATAAAAAACGGGGCACCTAAATAAGAAACGGACCCCCCCATAAAAAACGGGGCACCTAAATAAAAAAACGGACCCCCCCCATAAAAAAACGGGACACCCTAATAAAAAACGGACCCCCCCATAAAAAACGGGGCACCCTAATAAAAAATGGGGCACCCAAATAAATAACGGGGCACCCAAATAAAAAATGGACCCCCCATAAAAAAACGGGGCTCCCCCCCAAAAAACGGGGCAACCAAATAAAAAACGGGGCACCCAAATAAAAAACGGACCCCCATAAAAAAACGAGACACCCAAATAAAAACGGGGCACCTAAATAAAAAACGGCGCCCCCCATAAAAAAACGGGGCACGCAAATAAAAAACGGGGCACCCAAATAAAAAACGGAACCCTCCATAAAAAAACGGGGCATCCAAATATAAAACGGACCCCCCATAAAAAAACGGAACACCCAAATAAAAAACGGACCACCCCATAAAAAAACGGGGCACCCAAATAAAAAACGTGGCACCTAAATAAAAAACGGACCCCCCCCCCATAAAAAAACGGGGCACCCTAATCAAAAACGGACCCCCCCATAAAAAAACGGGGCACCCAAATAAAAAATGGACCCCCATAAAAAAACGGGGCGCCCAAATAAAAAACGGGGCACCCAAATAAAAAACGGGGCACCCAAATAAAAAACGGACCCCCATAAAAAAACGGGGCACCCAAATAAAAAACGGGTCACCCAAATAAAAAAGGGGGCATCTAAATAAAAAACGGACCGCCCCATTAAAAAACGGGGCACCCAATTAAAAAACGGACCCCCCACCATAAAAACGGGGCACCCAAATAAAAAACGAACCCTCCCCCATAAAAAAACGGGGCACCCAAATAAAAAACGGACCCCCCATAAAAAAACGGGGCACCCAAATAAAAAAAGGACCCCATAAGAAAAACGGTACACCCAAATAAAAACGGGGCACCCAAATAATAAACGCGCCCCCCATACAAAAAACGAGGCACCCAAATAAGAAACGGACCCCCCCATAAAAAACGAGGCACCTAAATAAAAAACGGACCACCCCATAAAAAAACGGGGCACCGAAATAAATAACGGACGCCCCCATAAAAAACGGGGCACCCTAATAAAACACGGACACCCCATAAAAAACTGGAACCCAAATAAAAAATGGACCCCCCATAAAAAAACGGGGCACCCAAATAAAAAACGGAACCCCCATAAAAGAACGGGGCATTCAAATATAAAACGGACGCCCCATAAAAAAACGGAACACCCAAATAAAAAACGGACCACCCCATAAAAAAACGGGGCACCCAAATAAGAAACGTGGCACCTAAATAAAAGAACGGACCCCCCCATAAAAAAACGGGGCACCCTAATAAAAAACGGACCCCCCCATAAAAAAACGGGGCACCCAAATAACAAAATGGACCCCCCATAAAAAAAGGGGCCCCCAAATAAAGAACGGGGCACCCAAATAAAAATGGACACGCCCATAAAAAAACGGGGCACCAAAATAAAAAAAGGGGCACCCAAATAAAAAACAGCGCCCCCATAAAATAAACGGAAACCCAAATAAATAACGGACCCCCCCATAAAAAACGGGGCACCCAAATAAAAAACGGAACCCCCATAAAAAACGGGACACCCAAATAAAAAACGGACCACCCCATAAAAAAACGGGGCACCCAAATAAAAAACGGACCCCCCATAAAAAAACGGGGCAGCCAAATAAAAACGGGGCAGCCAAATAAAAACGGGGCACCCAAATAAAAAACAGACCCCCCATAAAAAATGGGGCACCCAAATAAAAAACGGACAAACCCCATAAAAAAAGGGGCACCCAAATAAAAACGGTGCCCCCCATAATAAAACGGGGAACCCAAATAAAAAACGGGGCACCCAAATAAAAAACGGCACCCCCATAAAAAAACGGGGCACCCAAATAAAAAACGGGTCACCCAAATAAAAAACGGGGCTTCTAAATAAAAAACGGACCGCCCCATAAAAAAACGGGGCACCCAATTAAAAAACGGACCCCCACCATAAAAAACGGGACACCCAAATAAAAAACGGACCCTCCCCCATAAAAAAACGGGGCACCCAAATAAAAAAAGGGGAGCCCAAATAAAAAACAGGGCACGCAAATAAAAAACGGACCCCATAAAAAAAAGAGGACAACCAAATAAAAACGGGGCACCCAAATAAAAAACGGACCCCCCCCATAAAAAACGGGGAAACCCAAATAAAAAACGGACCCCTCCCATAAAAAAACGGGGCACCCAAATAAAAAACCGGACCACCCCATAAAAAAACGGGGCCCCCAAATAAAAAACGGACCCCCCATAAAAAAACGGGGCACCCAAATAAAAAACCGGACCACCCCATAAAAAAACGGGGCCCCCAAATAAAAAACGGAGCACCCAAATAAAAATGGACACCCCCATAAAAAAACGGGGCACCAAAATAAAAAAGGGGCACCCAAATAAAAACAGCGCCCCCATAAAAAAAACGGGCACCCAAATAGAAAGCGGAACCCCCATGAAAAAACGGGGCACCCAAATTAAAAACGGACCCCCCATAAAAATCGGGACACCCAAATAAAAAACGGACCACCCCATAAAAAAACGGGTCACCCAAATAAAAAACGGACCCCCCATAAAAAAACGGGGCACCCAAATAAAAAACGGTCCCCCCCATAAAGAACGGGGCACCCAAATAAAAATGGACACCCCCATAAAAGAACGGACACCCCCATAAAAAAACGGGGACCCCAAATAAAGAGCGGGGCACCCAAATAAAAATGGACACCCCCATAAAAAACGGGGCACCAAAATAAAAAAAGGGGCACCCAAATAAAAACAGCGCCCCCATAAAAAAACGGGCACCCAAATAAAAAGCGGAACCCCCATAAAAAACGGGGCACCCAAATAAAAAAACGGACCCCCCATAAAAAAACGGTACACCCAAATAAAACACGGACCACCCCATAAAAAAACGGGGCACCCAAATAAAAAACGGACCCCCCATAAAAAAACGGGGCAGCCAAATAAAAACGGGGCACCCAAATAAAAAACGGACACACCCCATAAAAAAAGGGGCACCCAAATAAAAACGCTGCCCCCCATAATAAAACGTGGAACCCAATTAAAAACGGGGCACCCAAATAAAAAACGGACCCCCATAAAAAAGAGGACAACCAAATAAAAACTGGGCACCCAAATAAAATACGGACCCACCCATAAAAAACGAGGCACCCAAATAATAAACGGGGCACCCCATAAAAAAACGAAACACCCAAATAAAGAACGGACCACACCATAAAAAACGGGGCACCCAAATAAAAAACGGACCCCCATAAAAAACGGGGCACCCAAATAAAAAACGGACCCCCCCATAAAGAACGGGGCACCCAAATAAAAAACGGACCCCCCATAAAAAAACGGGGCACCCAAATAAAAGACCGGACCACCACATAAAAAAACGGGGCCCCCAAATAAAAAACGGGGCACCCAAATGAAAAGGGAGACCTCCATAAAAAAACGGGCCCCCATAAAAAAACGGGGCCCCCAAATAAAGAACGGGGCACCCAAATAAAAATGGACACGCCCATAAAAAACGGGGCACCAAAATAAAAAAAAGGGGCACCCAAATAAAAAACCGGACCACCCCATAAAATAACGGGGCCCCCAAATTAAAAACGGGGTACCCAAATAGAAATGGACCCCCCCATAAAAAAGGGGCCCCCAAATAAAGAACGGGGCACCCAAATAAAAAAAGGGGCACCCAAATAAAAAATAGCGCCCCCATAAAATAAACGGGGCACCCAAATAAAAAACGGAACCCCCATAAAAAACGGGACACCCAAATAAAAAACGGACCACCCCATAAAAAAAAAGGGGCACCCAAATAAAAAACGGACCCCCCATAAAAAAACGGGGCAGCCAAATAAAAACGGGGCACCCAAATAAAAAACAGACCCCCCATAAAAAATGGGGCACCCAAATAAAAAACGGACAAACCCCATAAAAAAAGGGGCACCCAAATAAAAACGGTGCCCCCCATAATAAAACGGGGAACCCAAATAAAAAACGGGGCACCCAAATAAAAAACGGCACCCCCATAAAAAAACGGGGCACCCAAATAGAAAACGGGTCACCCAAATAAAAAACGGGGCTTCTAAATAAAAAACGGACCGCCCCATAAAAAAACCGAGCACCCAATTAAAAAACGGACCCCCCACCATAAAAAACGGGACACCCAAATAAAAAACGGACCCTCCCCCATAAAAAAACGGGGCACCCAAATAAAAAAAGGGGAGCCCAAATAAAAAACAGGGCACGCAAATAAAAAACGGACCCCCATAAAAAAAAGAGGACAACCAAATAAAAACGGGGCACCCAAATAAAATACGGACCCACCCATAAAAAACGAGGCACCCAAATAATAAACGGCGCCCCCCTTAAAAAAACGAGGCACACAAATAAAAAACGGACCCCCCCATAAAAAACGGGGCCCCCAAATAAAAAACGGGGCACCACATAAAAAAACAGAACACCCAAATAAAAAACGGACCACCCCATAAAAAAACGGGGCACCCAAATAAAAAACCGGACCACCCCATAAAAAAACGGGGCACCCAAATAAAAAACGGACCCCCCATAAAAAAACGGGGCAGCCAAATAAAAACGGGGCACCCAAATAAAAAACAGACCCCCATAAAAAACGGGGCACCCAAATAAAAAACGGACAAACTCCATAAAAAAAGGGGCACCCAAATAAAAACGGTGCCCCCCATAATAAAACGGGGAACCCAAATGAAAAAACGGGGCACCCAAATAAAAAACGGCACCCCCATAAAAAAACGGGGCACCCAAATAAAAAACGGGTCACCCCAATAAAAAACGGGGCTTCTAAATAAAAAACGGAGCGCCCCATAAAAAAACAGGGCACCCAATTAAACAACGGACCCCCCACCATACAAAACGGGACACCCAAATAAAAAACGGACCCTCCACCATAAAAAAACGGGGCACCCAAATAAAGAAGGGGAGTCCAAATAAAAAACAGGGCACCTAAGTAAAAAACGGACCCCCATAAAAAAACGGGGCACCCAAATAAAATACGGACTCCCCATAAAAAAACGGGGCACCCACATAAAAAACGGGGCACCCAAATAAAAAACGGGGCACCCAAATAATAAACGGACCCCCATAAAGAAAACGGGAAACCCAAATAAAAACGAGGCACCCAAATAAAATACGGACCCCCCCATAAAAAACGGGGCACCCAAATAATAAACGCGCCCCCCATAAAAAAAACGAAGCACCCAAATAGGAAACGGACCCCCCCATAAAAAACGGGGCACCTAAATAAAAAAACGGACCAAAACATAAAAAAACGGGGCACCCAAATAAATAACGGACCCCCCCATAAAAAACGGGGCACCCAAATAAAGAAGGGGAGTCCAAATAAAAAACAGGGCACCTAAGTAAAAAACGGACCCCCATAAAAAAACGGGGCACCCAAATAAAATACGGACCCCCCATAAAAAAACGGGGCACCCACATAAAAAACGGGGCACCCAAATAAAAAACGGGGCACCCAAATAAAAAACGGACCCCCATAAAGAAAACGGGAAACCCAAATAAAAAACGGGGCACCCAAATAATAAACGCGCCCCCCATAAAAAAAACGAAGCACCCAAATAAGAAACGGACCCCCCCATAAAAAACGGGGCACCTAAATAAAAAAACGGACCAAAACATAAAAAAACGGGGCACCCAAATAAATAACGGACCCCCCCATAAAAAACGGGGCACCCTAATAAAAAACGGGGCACCCAAATAAAAAACGGGGCACCCAAATAAAAAATGGACCCCCCATAAAAAAACGGGGCTCCCAAAAAAAAAACGGGGCAACCAAATAAAAAACGGGGCACCCAAATAAAAAACGGACCCCCATAAAAAAACGAGACACCCAAATAAAAACGGGGCACCTAAATAAAAAACGGCGCCCCCCATAAAAAAACGGGGCACCCAAATAAAAAACGTGGCACCTAAATAAAAAACGGACCCCCCCCATAAAAAAACGGGGCACCCTAATAAAAAACGGACCCCCCCATAAAAAACGGGGCACCCAAATAAAAAATGGACACCCCATAAAAAAACGGGGCGCCCAAATAAAAAACGGGACACCCAAATAAAAAACGGGGCACCCAAATAAAAAACGTGGCACCTAAATAAAAAACGGACCCCCCCATAAAAAAACGGGGCACCCTAATAAAAAACGGACCCCCCCATAAAAAAACGGGGCACCCAAATAAAAAATGGACACCCCATAAAAAAACGGGGCGCCCAAATAAAAAACGGGACACCCAAATAAAAAACGGCGCCCCCCATAAAAAAACGGGGCACGCAAATAAATAACGGGGCACCCAAATAAAAAACGGGGCACCTAAATAAGAAACGGACCCCCCCATAAAAAACGGGGCACCTAAATAAAAAAACGGACCCCCCCCCATAAAAAAACGGGGCACCCTAATAAAAAACGGACCCCCCCCATAAAAAACGGGGCACCCTAATAAAAAATGGGGCACCCAAATAAAAAACGGGGCACCCAAATAAAAAATGGACCCCCCATAAAAAAACGGGGCTCCCAAAAAAAAAACGGGGCAACCAAATAAAAAACGGGGCACCCAAATAAAAAACGGACCCCCATAAAAAAACGAGACACCCAAATAAAAACGGGGCACCTAAATAAAAAACGGCGCCCCCCATAAAAAAACGGGGCACGCAAATAAAAAACGGGGCACCCAAATAAAAAACGGAACCCTCCATAAAAAAACGGGGCATCCAAATATAAAACGGACCCCCCATAAAAAAACCGAACACCCAAATAAAAAACGGACCACCCCATAAAAAAACGGGGCACCCAAATAAAAAACGTGGCACCTAAATAAAAAACGGACCCCCCCCCCATAAAAAAACGGGGCACCCTAATCAAAAACGGACCCCCCCATAAAAAAACGGGGCACCCAAATAAAAAATGGACCCCCATAAAAAAACGGGGCGCCCAAATAAAAAACGGGGCACCCAAATAAAGAACGGGGCACCCAAATAAAAAACGGACCCCCATAAAAAAACGGGGCACCCAAATAAAAAACGGGTCACCCAAATAAAAAAGGGGGCATCTAAATAAAAAACGGACCGCCCCATTAAAAAACGGGGCACCCAATTAAAAAACGGACCCCCCACCATAGAAACGGGGCACCCAAATAAAAAACGAACCCTCCCCCATAAAAAAACGGGACACCCAAATAAAAAACGGAC
The DNA here is from genome assembly GCA_964016885.1 of Eledone cirrhosa. NCBI lineage: Eukaryota > Metazoa > Mollusca > Cephalopoda > Octopoda > Eledonidae > Eledone > Eledone cirrhosa. The sequence continues at coordinate 69,049 of CAXHJY010001603.1, read as the reverse complement.
CCCCCATAAAAAAACGGGGCACCCAAATAAAAAACGGGGCACCCAAATAAAAAAAGGACCCCATAAAGAAAACGGTACACCCACATAAAAAACGGGGCACCCAAATAAAAAACGGGGCACCCAAATAAAAAACGGACCCCCATAAAGAAAACGGGACACCCAAATAAAAACGGGTCACCCAAATAAAATACGGACCCCCCCATAAAAAACGGGGCACCCAAATAAATAACGGACCCCCCCCATAAAAAGCGGGGCACCCTAATAAAAAACGGGGCACCCAAATAAAAAACGGGGCACCCAAATAAAAAATGGACCCCCATAAAAAAACGGGGCTCCCAAATAAAAAACGGGGCACCCTAATAAAAAACGGACACCCCATAAAAAAACGGGAACCCAAATAAAAAATGGACCCCCATAAAAAAACGGGGCACCCAAATAAAAAACGGGGCACCCAAATAAAAAACGGGGCACCCAAATAAAAAACGGACCCCCATAAAAGAACGGGATACCCAAATAAAAACGGGGCACCTAAATAAAATACAGACCCACCCATAAAAAACGAGGCACCCAAATAAAAAACGGCGCCCCCATAAAAAAACGGGGCACCCAAATAAAAAACGGGGCACCCAAATAAAAAACGGAACCCCCCATAAAAAAACGGGGCATCCAAATAAAAAACGGACCCTTCCATAAAAAAACGGTACACCCAAATAAAAATCGGACCACCCCATAAAAAAACGGGGCACCCAAATAAAGAACGGGGCACCTAAATAAAAAACGGACCCCCCTATAAAAAAAACGGGGCACCCAAATAAATAACGGAACCCCCCCATAAAAAAACGGGGCATCCAAATAAAAAACGGACCCTCCCATAAAAAAACGGAACACTCAAATAAAAAACGGACCACCCCATAAAGAAACGGGGCACCCAAATAAAAAACGGGGCACCTAAATAAAAAACGGACCCCCCTATAAAAAAACGGGGCACCCAAATAAATAACGGACCCCATAAAAAACGGGACACCCAAATAAAAACGGGGCACCCAAATAAAATACGGGGCACCCAAATAAAAAATGCACCCCCCATAAAAAATCGGGGCACCCAAATAAAAAACGGGGCACCCAAATAAATAACGGACCCCCCCATAAAAAACGGAGCACCATAATAAAAAACGGACCCCCCATAAAAAAACGGGGCACCCAAATAAAAAATGCACCCCCCATAAAAAATCGGGGCACCCAAATAAAAAACGGGGCACCCAAATAAAAAACGGACCCCATAAAAAAACGGGACACCCAAATAAAAACGGGGCACCTAAATAAAATACGGACCCACCCATAAAAAACGAGGCAACCAAATAAAAAACGGCGCCCCCCATAAAAAAACGGGGCACCCAAATAAAAAACGGGGCACCCAAATAAAAAACGTAACCCCCCCATAAAAAAACGGGGCACCCAAATAAAAAACGGACCCTCCCCCATAAAAATACGGGGCACCCAAATAAAAAACGGACCCTCCCCCATAACAAAACGAGACACCCAAATAAAAACGGGGCACCTAAATAAAAAACGGCGCCCCCCATAAAAAAACGGGGCCCCCAAATAAAAAACGGGGCGCCCAAATAAAGAAAGGACACCCCACCATAAAAAACGGGGCACCCAAATAAAAAACGGACCCTCCCCCATAAAAAAACGGGGAACCCAAATAAAAAACGGGGAACCCAAATAAAAAACGGGGCACCCAAATAAAAAACGGACCCCCCAGAAAAAAACGGGGCACCCAAATAAAAAACGGGGCACCCAAATAAAAAACGGACCCCATAAAGAAAACGGTACACCCAAATAAAAACGGGGCACCCAGATAATAAACGCGCCCCCCATAAAAAAAACGAGGCACCCAAATAAGAAACGGACCCCCCCATAAAAAACGGGGCACCTAAATAAAAAACGGACCACCCCATAAAAAAACGGGGCACCCAAATAAATAACTGACCCCCCCATAAAAAACGGGGCACCCTAATAAAACACGGACACCCCATAAAAAAACGGGAACCCAAATAAAAAATGGACCCCCCATAAAAAAACGGGGCACCCAAATAAAAAAGGGGCACCCAAATAAGAAACGGAACCCCCCATAAAAAAACGGGGCATTCAAATATAAAACGGACCCCCAATAAAAAAACGGGGCACCCAAATAAAAAACGTGGCACCTAAATAAAAAACGAACTCCCCCATAAAAAACGGGGCACCCTAATAAAAATCGGACCCCCCCATAAAAAAAACGCGGCACCCAAATAAAAAATGGACTCCCCATAAAAAAACGGGGCGCCCAAATAAAAAACGGGGCACCCAAATAAAAAACGGACCCCCATAAAAAAACGGGGCAACCAAATAAAAAACGGAACCCCCATAAAAAAACGGGACACCCAAATAAAAAACGGACCACCCCATAAAAAAACGGGGCACCCAAATAAAAAACGGACCCCCCAGAAAAAAACGGGGCAGCCAAATAAAAACGGGGCACCCAAATAAAAAACAGACCCCCCATAAAAAACGGGGCACCCAAATAAAAAACGGTCACACCCCATAAAAAAAGGGGCACCCAAATAAAAACGGTGCCCCTATAATAAAACGGGGAACCCAAATAAAAAACGGGGCACCCAAATAAAAACGGCACCCCCATAAAAAAACGGGGCACCCAAATAAAAAACGGGTCACCCAAATAAAAAACGGGGCTTCTAAATAAAAAACGGACCGCCCCATAAAAAAACGGGGCACCCAATTAAAAAACGGACCCCCCACCATGAAAAACGGGGCACCCAAATAAAAAAAGGGGAGCCCAAATAAAAAACAGGGCACCCAAGTAAAAAACGGACCCCCCATAAAAAAACGGGGCACCCAAATAAAAAACGGACCCCCCATAAAAAAACGGGGCACCCACATAAAAAACGGGGCACCCAAATAAAAAACGGGGCACCCAAATAAAAAACGGACCCCCATGAAGAAAACGGGACACCCAAATAAAAACGGGGCACCCAAATAAAAACGGGGCACCCAAATAAAATACGGACCCCCCATAAAGAACGGGGCACCCAAATAATAAACGCGCCCCCCATAAAAAAACGAAGCACCCAAATAAGAAACGAACCCCCCCATAAAAAACGGGGCACCTAAATAAAAAAACGGACCAAAACATAAAAAAACGGGGCACCCAAATAAATAACGGACCCCCCCATAAAAAACGGGGCACCCTAATAAAAAACGGGGCACTCAAATAAAAAACGGGGCACCCAAATAAAAAATGGACCCCCCATAAAAAAACGGGGCTCCCAAATAAAAAACGGGGCACCCAAATAAAAAACGGGGCACCCAAATAAAAAACGGACCCCCATAACAAAACGAGACACCCAAATAAAAACGGGGCACCTAAATAAAAAACGGCGCCCCCATAAAAAAACGGGGCACCCAAATAAAAAACCGGGCACCCAAATAAAAAACGGAACCCCCCATAAAAAAACGGGGCATCCAAATATAAAACGGACCCCCCATAAAAAAACGGAACACCCAAATAAAAAACGGACCACCCCATAAAAAAACGGGGCACCCAAATAAAAAACGTGGCACCTAAATAAAAAACGGACCCCCCATAAAAAAACGGGGCACCCTAATAAAAAAACGGACCCCCCCCCCATAAAAAAACGGGGCACCCAAATAAAAAATGGACCCCCCATAAAAAAACGGGGCGCCCAAATAAAAAACGGGGCACCCAAATAAAAAACGGACCCCCATAAAAAAACGGGTCACCCAAATAAAAAAGGGGGCATCTAAATAAAAAACGGACCGCCCCATTAAAAAACGGGGCACCCTAATAAAAAAACGGACCCCCCCCCATAAAAAAACGGGGCACCCAAATAAAAAATGGACCCCCCATAAAAAAACGGGGCGCCCAAATAAAAAACGGGGCACCCAAATAAAAAACGGGGCACCCAAATAAAAAACGGACCCCCATAAAAAAACGGGTCACCCAAATAAAAAAGGGGGCATCTAAATAAAAAACGGACCGCCCCATTAAAAAACGGGGCACCCAATTAAAAAACGGACCCCCCCACCATAAAAAACAGGGCACCCAAATAAAAAACGGACCCTCCCCCATAAAAAACGGGGCACCCAAATAAAAAACGGGGGACCCAAATAAAAAACGGGGCACCCAAATAAAAAACGGACCCCCCATAAAAAAACGGGGCACCCAAATAAAAAACGGGGCACCCAGATAATAAACGCGCCCCCCATGAAAAAAACGAGGCACCCAAATAAGAAACGGACCTCCCCATAAAAAACGGGGCACCTAAATAAAAAACCGACCACCCCATAAAAAAACGGGCACCCTAATAAAACACGGACACCCCATAAAAAAACGGGAACCCAAATAAAAAATGGACCCCCCATAAAAAAACGGGGCAACTAAATAAAAAAGGGGCACCCAAATAAAAAACGGAACCCCCCATAAAAAAACCGGGCATTCAAATATAAAACGGACCCCCCATAAAAAAACGGAACACCCAAATAAAAAACGGACCACCCCATAAAAAAACGGGGCACCCAAATAAAAAACGTGGCACCTAAATAAAAATCGGACCCCCCCATAAAAAACGGGGCACCCTAATAAAAAACGGACCCCCCCATAAAAAAACGCGGCACCCAAATAAAAAATGGACCCCCCATAAAAAAACGGGGCGCCCAAATAAAAAACGGGGCACCCAAATAAAAAACGGGGCAACCAAATAAAAAACGGACCCCATAAAAAAACGGGGCACCCAAATAAAAAACGGGTCACCCAAATAAGAAAGGGGGCATCTAAATAAAAAACGGACCGCCCCATTAAAAAACGGGGCACCCAATTAAAAAACGGACCCCCCACCATAAAAAACGGGGCACCCAAATAAAAAACGGACCCTCCTCCATAAAAGAACGGGGCACCCAAATAAAATACGGGGAACCCAAATGAAAAACGGGGCACCCAAATAAAAAACGGACCCCCCATAAAAAACGGGGCACCCAAATAAAAAACGGACCCCATAAAGAAAACAGGACACACAAATAAAAACGGGGCACCCAAATAATAAACGCGCCCCCCATAAAAAAACGAGGCACCCAAATAAGAAACGGACCCCCCCATAAAAAAACGGGGTACCTAAATAAAAAACGGACCCCCCCATTAAAAAACGGGGCACCCAAATAAATAACGGACCCCCCCCATAAAAAACTGGGCACCCTAATAAAAAACGGACACCCCATAAAAAAACGGGAAACCAAATAAAAAATGGACCCCCCATAAAAAAACGGGGCACCCAAATAAAAAACGGGGCACCCAAATAAAAAACGGGGAACCCAAATAAAAAACGGACCCCCATAAAAAAACGGGATACCCAAATCAAAACGGGGCACCTAAATAAAATACGGACCCACCCATAAAAAACGGGGCACCCAAATAAAAAACGGCGCCCCCCATAAAAAAACGGGGCACCCAAATAAAAAACGGGGCACCCAAATAAAAAACGGAACCCCCCATTAAAAAACGGGGCATCCAAATAAAAAACGGACCCTCCCATTAAAAAACGGCACACCCAAATAAAAAACGGACCACCCAATAAAAAAACGGGGCACCCAAATAAAAAACGAGGCACCTAAATAAAAAACGGACCCCCCTATTAAAAAAAAGGGGCACCCAAATAAATAACGGAACCCCCCATAAAAAAACGGCGCATCCAAATAAAAAACGGACCCTCCCATAAAAAAACGGTACACCCAAATATAAAACGGACCACCCCATAAAAAAACGGGGCACCCAATTAAAAAACGGGGCACCTAAATAAAAAACGAACCCCCCTATAAAAAACGGGGCACCCAAATAAATAACGGACCCCCCCATAAAAAACGGGGCGCCCTAATAAAAAACGGACCCCCCCATAAAAAAACGGGGCACCCAAATAAAAAAATGCACCCCCCATAAAAAAATGGGGCACCCAAATAAAAAACGGGGCACCCAAATAAGAAACGGGGCACCCAAATAAAAAACGGACCCCATAAAAAAACGGGACACCCAAATAAAAACGAGGCACCTAAATAAAATACGGACCCACCCATAAAAAACGAGGCAACCAAATAAAAAACGGCGCCCCCCATAAAAAAACGGGGCACCCAAATAAAAAACGGGGCACCCAAATAAAAAACGGGGCACCCAAATAAAAAATGGAACCCCCCATAAAAAAACGGGGCATCCAAATAAAAAACGGACCCCCCATAAAAAACGGAACACCCAAATAAAAAGCGGACCACCCCATAAAAAAACGGGGCACCCAAATAAAAAATGGGGCACACAAATAAAAAACAGACACACCCCATAAAAAAAGGAGCACCCAAACAAAAACGGTGCCCCCCATAATAAAACGGGGAACCCAAATAAAAAACGGGGCACCCAAATAAGAAACGGAACCCCATAAAAAAAACGGGGCACCCAAATAAAAAACGGGTCACCCAAATAAAAAACGGGGCATCTAAATAAAAAACAGACCGCCGCATAAAAAAACGGGGCACCCAATTAAAAAACGGACCCCCCACCATAAAAAACGGGACATCCAAATAAAAAACGGACCCTCCCCCATAAAAAAACGGGACACCCAAATAGAAAACGGGGAACCCAAATAAAAAACGGGGCACCCAAATAAAAAACGGACCCCCCATAAAAAACGGGGCACCCAAATAAAAAACGGACCCCCATAAAGATAACGGGACACCCAAATAAAAACGGGGCACCCAAATAATAAACGCGCCCCCATAAAAAAACGAGGCACCCAAATAAGAAACGGACCCTCCCATAAAAAACGGGGCACCTAAATAAAAAACGGACCCCCCCATAAAAAACGGGGCACCCTAATAAAAAACGGACCCCCCCATAAAAAAACGGGGCACCCAAATAAAAAATGGACCCCCCATAAAAAAACGGGGCACGCAAATAAAAAACGGGGCACCCAAATAAAAAACGGACCCCCATAAATAAACGGGACACCCAAATAAAAACGGGGCACCTAAATAAAATGCGGACCCACCCATAAAAAACGAGGCACCCAAATAAAAAACGGCGCCCCCCATAAAAAAACGGGGCATCCAAATAAAAAACGGACCCCCAATAAAAAACGGAACACCCAAATAAAAAACGGACCCCCATAAATAAACGGGACACCCAAATAAAAACGGGGCACCTAAATAAAATGCGGACCCACCCATCAAAAACGAGGCACCCAAATAAGAAACGGAACCCCCCATAAAAAAACGGGGCATCCAAATAAAAAACGGACCCCCCATAAAAAAACGGAACACCCAAATAAAAAACGGGCCACCCCATAAAAAAACGGGGCACCCAAATAAAAAACGTGGCACCTAAATTAAAAACTGGGCACCCAAATAAAATACGGACCCACCCATAAAAAACGAGGCACCCAAATAAAAAACGGGGCACCCAAATAAAAAACGGAACCCCCATAAAAAAACGGGGCATCCAAATAAAAAACGGACCCCCAATAAAAAACGGAACACCCAAATAAAAAACGGACCCCCATAAATAAACGGGACACCCAAATAAAAACGGGGCACCTAAATAAAATGCGGACCCACCCATAAAAAACGAGGCACCCTAATAAAAAACGGACCCCCCCATAAAAAAACGGGGCACCCAAATAAAAAATGGACCCCCCATAAAAAAACGGGGCACCCAAATAAAAAACGGGGCACCCAAATAAAAAACGGACCCCCATAAATAAACGGGACACCCAAATAAAAACGGGGCACCTAAATAAAATGCGGACCCACCCATAAAAAACGAGGCACCCAAATAAAAAACGGCGCCCCCCATAAAAAAACGGGGCATCCAAATAAAAAACGTACCCCCAATAAAAAACGGAACACCCAAATAAAAAACGGACCCCTATAAATAAACGAGACACCCAAATAAAAACGGGGCACCTAAATAAAATGCGGACCCACCCATAAAAAACGAGGCACCCAAATAAAAAACGGAACCCCCCATAAAAAAATGGGGAATCCAAATAAAAAACGGACCCCCCATAAAAAAAAACGGAACACCCAAATAAAAAACGGGCCACCCCATAAAAAAACGGGGCACCCAAATAAATAACGGACCCCCCCATAAAAAACGGGGCACCCTAATAAAAAACGGACCCCCCCATAAAAAAACGGGGCACCCAAATAAAAAATGGACCCCCCATAAAAAAACGGGGCACCCAAATAAAAAACGGGGCACCCAAATAAAAAACTGGGCACCCAAATAAAAAACGGACCCCATAACAAAACGGGACACCCAAATAAAAACGGGGCACCCAAATAAAATACGGACCCACCCATAAAAAACGAGGCACCCAAATAAAAAACGGGGCACCCAAATAAAAAACGGAACCCCCATAAAAAAACGGGGCATCCAAATAAAAAACGGACCCCCCATAAAAAACGGAACACCCAAATAAAAAACGGACCACCCCATAAAAAAACGGGGCACCCAAATAAAAAATGGGGCACACAAATAAAAAACGGACCCCCCCATAAAATAACGGGATACCCAAATAAAAACGGGGCACCTAAATAAAATACGGACCCACCCATAAAAAACGAGGCACCCAAATAAAAAACGGCGCCCCCCATAAAAAAACGGGGCACCCAAATAAAAAACGGGGCATCCAAATAAAAAAACGGACCCTCCCATAAAAAAACGGAACACCCAAATAAATAACGGACCACCCCATAAAAAAACGGGGCACCCAAATAAAAAACGAGGCACCTAAATAAAAAACGGACCCCCCTATAAAAAAACGGGGCACCCAAATAAATAACGGACCCCCCCATAAAAAACGGGGCACCCTAATAAAAAACGGACCCCCCCCCATAAAAAAACGGGGCACCCAAATAAAAAATGCACCCCTCATAAAAAAATGGGGCACCCAAATAAAAAACGGGGCACCCAAATAAAAAACGGGGCACCCAAATAAAAAACGGACCCCATAAAATAACGGGACACCCAAATAAAAACGAGACACCTAAATAAAATACGGACCCACCCATAAAAAACGAGGCAACCAAATAAAAAACGGCGCCCCCCATAAAAAAACGGGGCACCCAAATAAAAAACGGGGCACCCAAATAAGAAACGGAACCCCCCCATAAAAAACGGGGCATCCAAATAAAAAACGGACCACCCCATAAAAAAACGGGGCACCCAAAAAAAAATGGGGCACACAAATAAAAAACAGACACACCCCATAAAAAAAGGGGCACCCAAATAAAAACGGTGCCCCCCATAATAAAACGGGGAACCCAAATAAAAAACGGGGCACCCAAATAAAAAACGGAACCCCATAAAAAAACGGGGCACCCAAATAAAAAACGGGTCACCCAAATAAAAAACGGGGCATCTAAATAAAAAACCGACCGCCGCATAAAAAAACGGGGCACCCAATTAAAAAACGGACCCCCCACCATAAAAAACGGGACACCCAAATAAAAAACGGACCCTCCCCCATAAAAAAACGGGACACCCAAATAGGAAACGGGGAACCCAAATAAAAAACGGGGCACCCAAATAAAAAACGGCGCCCCCCATAAAAAAACGGGGCATCCAAATAAAAAACGGACCCCCAATAAAAAACGGAACACCCAAATAAAAAACGGACCCCCATAAATAAACGGGATACCCAAATAAAAACGGGGCACCTAAATAAAATGCGGACCCAGCCATAAAAAACGAGGCACCCAAATAAAAAACGGAACCCCCCATAAAAAAACGGGGCATCCAAATAAAAAACGGACCCCCCATAAAAAACGGAACACCCAAATAAAAAACGGGCCACCCCATAAAAAAACGGGGCACCCAAATAAATAACGGACCCCCCCATAAAAAACGGGGCACCCTAATAAAAAACGGACCCCCCATAAAAAAACGGGGCACCCAAATAAAAAATGGACCCCCCATAAAAAAACGGGACACCCAAATAAAAAACGGGGCACCCAAATAAAAAACTGGGCACCCAAATAAAAAACGGACCCCATAAAAAAACGGGCCACCCAAATAAAAACGGGGCACCCAAATAAAATACGGACCCACCCATAAAAAACGAGGCACCCAAATAAAAAACGGGGCACCCAAATAAAAAACGGAACCCCCATAAAAAAACGGGGTATCCAAATAAAAAACGGACCCCCAATAAAAAACGGAACACCCAAATAAAAAACGGACCCCCATAAATAAACGGGACACCCATATAAAAACGGGGCACCTAAATAAAATGCGGACCCACCCATAAAAAACGAGGCACCCAAATAAAAAACGGAACCCCCCATAAAAAAACGGGGCATCCAAATAAAAAACGGACCCCCCATAAAAAAACGGAACACCCAAATAAAAAACGGGCCACCCCATAAAATAACGGGGCACCCAAATAAATAACGGACCCCCCCATAAAAAACGGGGCACCCAAATAAAATACGGACCCACCCATAAAAAACGAGGCACCCAAATAAAAAACGGGGCACCCAAATAAAAAACGGAACCCCCATAAAAAAACGGGGCATCCAAATAAAAAACGGACCCCCCATAAAAAACGGAACACCCAAATAAAAAACGGACCACCCCATAAAAAAACGGGGCACCCAAATAAAAAATGGGGCACACAAATAAAAAACGGACCCCCCCATAAAAAAACGGGATACCCAAATAAAAACGGGGCACCTAAATAAAATACGGACCCACCCATAAAAAACGAGGCACCCAAATAAAAAACGGCGCCCCCCATAAAAAAACGGGGCACCCAAATAAAAAACGGGGCACCCAAATAAAAAACGGAACCCCCCATAAAAAAACGGGGCATCCAAATAAAAAACGGACCCTCCCATAAAAAAACGGAACACCCAAATAAAAAACGGACCACCCCATAAAAAAACGGGGCACCCAAATAAAAAACGAGGCACCTAAATAAAAAACGGACCCCCCTATAAAAAAAACGGGGCACCCAAATAAATAACGGAACCCCCCATAAAAAACGGCGCATCCAAATAAAAAACGGACCCTCCCATAAAAAAACGGAACACCCAAATAAAAAACGGCCACCCCATAAAAAACGGGGCACCCAAATAAAAAACGGGGCACCTAAATAAAAAACGGACCCCCCTATAAAAAAAACGGGGCACCCAAATAAATAACGGACCCCCCCATAAAAAACGGGGCACCCTAATAAAAAACGGACCCCCCCATAAAAAAACGGGGCACCCAAATAAAAAATGCACCCCCCATAAAAAAATGGGGCACCCAAATAAAAAACGGGGCACCCAAATAAAAAACGGACCCCATAAAAAAACGGGACACCCAAATAAAAACGAGGCACCTAAATAAAATACGGACCCACCCATAAAAAACGAGGCAACCAAATAAAAAACGGCGCCCCCCATAAAAAAACGGGGCACCCAAATAAAAAACGGGGCACCCAAATAACAAACGGGGCACCCAAATAAAAAACGGGGCACCCAAATAAAAAACGGAACCCCCCCATAAAAAAACGGGGCATCCAAATAAAAAACGGACCCCCCATAAAAAAACGGAACACCCAAATAAAAAGCGGACCACCCCATAAAAAAACGGGGCACCCAAATAAAAAATGGGGCACACAAATAAAAAACAGACACACCCCATAAAAAAAGGGGCACCCAAATAAAAACGGTGCCCCCCATAATAAAACGGGGAACCCAAATAAAAAACGGGGCACCCAAATAAAAAACGGAACCCCATAAAAAAACGGGGCACCCAAATAAAAAACGGGTCACCCAAATAAAAAACGGGGCATCTAAATAAAAAACCGACCGCCGCATAAAAAAACGGGGCACCCAATTAAAAAACGGACCCCCACCATAAAAAACGGGACACCCAAATAAAAAACGGACCCTCCCCCATAAAAAAACGGGACACCCAAATAGAAAACGGGGAACCCAAATAAAAAACGGGGCACCCAAATAAAAAACGGACCCCCCATAAAAAAACGGGGCACCCAAATAAAAAACGGACCCCCATAAAGAAAACGGGACACCCAAATAAAAACGGGGCACCCAAATAAAATACGGACCCCCCCCATAAAAAACGGGGCACCCAAATAATAAACGCGCCCCCCATAAAAAAAACGAGGCACCCAAATAAGAAACGGACCCTCCCATAAAAAACGGGGCACCTAAATAAAAAACGGACCCCCCCATAAAAAACGGGGCACCCTAATAAAAAACGGGGCACCCAAATAAAAAATGGACCCCCCATAAAAAAACGGGGCACCCAAATAAAAAACGGACCCCCATAAATAAACGGGACACCCAAATAAAAACGGGGCACCTAAATAAAATGCGGACCCACCCATAAAAAACGAGGCACCCAAATAAAAAACGGCGCCCCCCATAAAAAAACGGGGCATCCAAATAAAAAACGGACCCCCAATAAAAAAACGGAACACCCAAATAAAAAACGGGCCACCCCATAAAAAAACGGGGCACCCAAATAAATAACGGACCCCCCCATAAAAAACGGGGCACCCTAATAAAAAACGGACCCCCCCATAAAAAAACGGGGCACCCAAATAAAAAATGGACCCCCCATAAAAAAACGGGGCACCCAAATAAAAAACGGGGCACCCAAATAAAAAACTGGGCACCCAAATAAAAAACGGACCCATAAAAAAACGGGACACCCAAATAAAAACGGGGCACCCAAATAAAATACGGACCCACCCATAAAAAACGAGGCACCCAAATAAAAAACGGGGCACCCAAATAAAAAACGGAACCCCCATAAAAAAACGGGGCATCCAAATAAAAAACGGACCCCCCATAAAAAACGGAACACCCAAATAAAAAACGGACCACCCCATAAAAAAACGGGACACCCAAATAAAATATGGGGCACACAAATAAAAAACGGACCCCCCCATAAAAAAATCCTTTCACCTATGCTACGAGCTGTCACGCCTATGTATGTTGTTGTCATGTTTCTGCAAGTACCCTCTGTACATCTTATGCTATAGACTACGTTTCTAGTTTTACAGTTTATCCGGGGGTTTACCTTACATATGATACATTTCCTATTAGTACAGTGGGTTTTTTTAAAAGGGTAGGTTCTGCTGATCAGGGATTTTATGGTGGTTCCTGGCTTTTCTACCACCTTAATCTTTAAGTGGGTCTTTCTCGGGGAACTAAAAGGACGAAAAAACGGTTCCGTACTATACGAACATGCCAGACAACAACACGACGGTAACATAGACAACATAGAAATTAGAATAATATCTAAACATAGAAATGACCCAGCAGATAGGCAAATCAGGGAGGCCAGTTAAATAGAACTTAGAAGGCCAAGACTAAACAGAAAGAATGAATGGAATAACAACAACACCCAAACAAACAAAACTGACCTAAGAGAAGTATAAATAAATAAATAAATAGATAAATAAATATATAAATACATACACAAGCACAATAACAACAAACACATATAAACACACACTAGTAAAGATAGAATACATTAACCAATACACAGTCACCCAATCACGAACACACACCAAACAAAACACTATACACATACGCAAACGCATGCGCAAAGAAGACAAAATAAAATAAACAAACAAACAAATAAATAAATAAATATATAAACAGACTAAATAAAGATGGCATAGACATACAATGTAACGGGAGGAAACAATAGCACCACTGACGATGCTGCAGATGTGCAACGAAAGAACTTTGATAAACTATATATATATATGTGTTTGTGTCTATATTGTATCTGTATTATTTTTGACCGTTGGTCAGTCAATGGCAACATTGAGGACCGAATAAATTAGATTACCGATATAAAAGACACAGAAGCGAAAAGCGCAAACCAACCTAACAGTGAGTGTGTTCTGTTATTAATTCTGGCAATATTACACAAATATGACCCTCCCCAAGTATAACAATATATATATATATATGCATATATATATATATATATATATATATATATGTATATGAAAATAGAGAAATTAATTGTTTCTACTTTTGGCACAAGGCCAGCAATTACCCAGTACATTACTGGTACTTTATTTTAACGACCCCGTAAGGATGAAAGGCAAAGTTTACCTCGGCGGGATTTGAACTCTGACCGTAAAGGGACGTAACTATGCTAGAAAGCATGGCGTCCGACCCTCTACCGATACTGCCACAGTCACTTATATGTCTGAATTATTGTTGTCTCTTTGCTTACATTAATTTCTCTGAGAGTCGGACGCCATGCTTTGAAACATAGAGTTACGTCCCTTTATGATCTGAGGTCAAATCCCGCCGAGGTTAACTTTGCCTTTCATCCTTACGGGGTCGTTAAAATAAAGTACCAGTAATGTACTGATGTACTGGGTAATTGCTGGCCTTGTGCCAAAAATAGAAACAATTAATTTCTCTATTTTCATTTATATATATATAATGGCGATGAATTAGTTTTGGCTCATAAGAGGTAGACCATAATCTCAATGGCAAAAAAGACTCCCATGAGAAGGTGGATTGGGTGGACCAAAGCCATACGGATCCCCAAAACAATGATCAGGTAAGAAAAATGGTCGCACATGCAATAGGGGCTAGTATCAAAACTACCCTAAAGGGCCGCATATTCAAATTCAACGAGAAGATCTACACCCAAAATGAGGGAGCAGCCATTGGCGTCAGCATAGCTGGTGACGTTGCCAACCTTTTTATGGTATGGTGGGAAAGGAGCTCCATAGACCTCATCATGTACTCTCGTTACGTAGACGACATCAATATAGTAATAAGGACATCCCCACAAGAGAGTACTAACAAGTTTGATTTAGAACGTAGCACAATGGAAAGCATCCAGCAGATAGCTAATTCCATACACCAGAGTATAACTGTAACTATCGACTACCCTTCCAAACACCCTAACAATAAACTACCCGTATTAGACACGGAACTCTGGATTAACACTATAGACGAGAGAGCCCAAATTCTCCACTCACACTATACTAAACCCTTGGCCTCCAAATACCTGATACTCAAAAACTCAACAATGTCCAGTAGTGCTAAGTTTAATATTTTGATCGCAAACTTGGTACGAGTGATGAAGAACGTGTCCCGCCTGTGCGATCCAACAGAAATGGAAAGACACATCCAACACTTCATCAACCGCATGCAGTTCTCTGGCTACAACCAAAGAGACAGAATCAGAGTATACCAAGGAGCCACGGAGAAGTATAAGACCCTCATAGAACTGGACATGAAAGGAATTTGCCCATTATACAGGAGAAAATAATGGAATAGCTTAGATAGGACTAGACATAAGATAGGGAAAGCCACCTCATGGTACGACAACCAGAGATACCAGAGTGTCATGTTTGTGGACGCTACCTCTGGAGGGAAATTAGCTAACCAGTGTAGAAAGACCCACTTAAAGATTAAGGTGGTAGAAAAGCCAGGAACCACCATAAAATCCCTGATCAGCAAAACTTACCCTTTTAAGAAAACCCACTGTACTAATAGGAAATGTATTATATGTAAAGTAAACTCCCGGATAAACTGTAAAACTAGAAACGTAGTCTATAGAATAAGATGTACAGAGGGTACTTGCAGAAACATGACAACAACATACATAGGCGAGACAGCTCGTAGCATAGGTGAAAGGATAGACCAACACTGGGGGGAACTAAAAGGACGAAAAAACGGTTCATTACTATACGAACATGCCAGACAACAACACGACGGTAACATAGACAACATAGAAATTAGAATAATAGCTAAACATAGAAATGACCCAGCAAATAGGCAAATCAGAGAGGCCAGCGAAATAGAACTTAGAAGGCCAAGGCTAAACAGAAAAAATGAATGGAATAACAACAACACCCAAACAAACGACACTGACCTAAGAGAAGTATAAATAAAGAAATAAATACATACACAAGCACAATAACAACAAACACATATAAACACACACTAGTAAACTAAGATAGAATATAATAACCAATACACAGTCACCCAAACACGAACACACATCAAACAAAACACTATACACACACGCAAACGCATGCGCAGAGAAGACAAAAAAAATAAATATACAGACTAAATAAAGATGGCGTAGGCATACAATGCAACGGGAGGAAACGTAATAGCACCACGGACGATGTTGCAGATGTGCAACGAAAGAACTTTGTTAGACTATATATATATATGTGTGTTTGTGTCTATATTGTATCTGTATTTTTGACCGTTGGTCAGTCAATGGTAACATTGAGGACCGAATAAATTAAATTAACCTATATAAAAGACACAGAAGCGAAAACCAACCAAACAGTGAGTGTGTTGTTATTAATTCTGGCAATGTTATTACACAAATATGACCCTCCCCAAGTATAACAATATATATATATATACAATATATTAATAAATGGAAACTATATTTACTCCACTAAATTGTTGAGTGCTTTATATCAGTTATAAAAATGTCTAAGCTTGTTGAATCCCAACAAATAAAATATAACCTCTGCATATATATATATATATATATATATATATATATATATATATATATATATATATATATATATATATATATATATATGTATATATATATATATATATATATATATAAAAGAAATAGGATTTCACTTCAAGCATAGCTTTATACAATATGTATAAATATTTCGTATCTCCAAAGAAATACAGGTTTAGGAAGCCGTAGCTATGCAAACACCGGGGGTCTAACGCCCTCTGGTGATGTCCAGCAGAAGCAAGGGGGACAACGGTCTATGCATTTCAGGCTTAACTGGCCTTCGTCAGGACGGTCCCTCCCATCGCTTGCGACTGCTTGCGCTCGATGTGATCAGTTTGAGAAAAGGCCGCGAGAAAGAAAAAGATGGATTTCAGTTTCCTCTTTTATAAAAGGCAGACTGTATGATGCGTGCATACGAACAGCAATGTTACATGGTAGTGAGACCTGGATGATTAGAAAGAAACGAAGCTTGCAGTAATATACGCGAAGGGCAAAGCTTAAACGAATTGAGAGAGAGAAACTGAGCATAAGAGGAATAAAATGCTGTGTGCAGGAGAGGAGGTTGTGTTGGTATGGACATGTGATGCGTATGAAGGATGACAGCTGCATAAAAAGGTGCAGAGCACTAGAAGTCGATGGAAGCCGTGGAGTGGGGAGACCCAAGAAGACCTGGGATGAGGTGATAAAAGCCGACCATACCCAATTATTTTCAAAGGCGATGACACAGGACAGAGACCTCTGGCGTTACGCAGTAATACAGAAGACTCGACTTCCCACGAGTACAAGCCGAAGCTGAAGCATATAGAAAATTTGCCCCCACCCTCTCCCACTGCAAAGTAGTCGTGGAGGTGCCACGATAAAACGCACCCAGCCCACACTGTAAAGTGGTCGCCACGGAAAAAAAGCTCCCAGCGTTCATGTGTATATGAGGTTGGTGTTATGAAGGGCATCCAGCTGTAGAAATAAAGCCAAAATCAGTTCCTGTATGAGAAAGACAAGGTCAGCCGACCGGGCACAGCCCA
The DNA here is from genome assembly GCA_964016885.1 of Eledone cirrhosa. Classification (NCBI taxonomy): domain Eukaryota; kingdom Metazoa; phylum Mollusca; class Cephalopoda; order Octopoda; family Eledonidae; genus Eledone; species Eledone cirrhosa. Next base: position 51,406 of record CAXHJY010001603.1, on the reverse strand, counting down.
CAACAGGACAACCCGTCTAACCCATGCTAGCGTGGAAGAATGGACGTAAAACAGTGAAGATGATGATGAATTGTATAAATGTTAAATAGAAAAAAAGGAGTGTTCAATGCATCTTATTGAGTATGAAAAGTGAAAGAAATGAGAGTAGTCAATGTGTGTGTCTTAAAGGTATAACAAAGAATATGTAATTATAGTAACTATGTGAGTGTTTTTGTGTGTTATGATTATACTTAAATGTATGTGTTCATAAAGAAAAAAGAGTTCAGGGTAGAGAGTGTAAATACTAATTCATGATTGAAAAAAGTTCAGGGTGGTTGAATATCCAAATGTATATTATGTTTATTCCAACAGGAAAGAAGATGTGATTTAGTAGTAGGTGGTAAGTCATTTAAACTAACATTGATGGGTCTCTCTAAAATATTAAGAGAAAGACATGAAGTTCTCAGTGAGAAGTTATTAGATAGATACAAGACGTCACACGCTCCTCTCAGCTATGTGCCTGTCTTTCTCATAGTGTGTGTGTAGCTTTAATTATCTGTCTGTATTCAAACATATACTCAACACATCCACATCCACGAAGGGAGAACATCAATACGTAAAATCATCAGAATTGTCTCCCTTGAAAATATAATATGTAGAATGTTCAGGATATAAATATCTGTATATGTGTGTGTGTGTGTGTGTGTGTGTGTGTGTGTGTGTGTGTATGAAAATAAGTATGTTTACATTAAGATAATTGTTTCTACTTTCGACACAAGGCCAGCAAATTATCCAGTGCATTACTGGTACTTTATTTTATCGATCCCGTAAGGATGAAAGGCAAAGTTAACCTCGGCGGGATTTGAACTCAGAATGGCAAGGGCCGTAACTCTATGCGTCAAAGCATGGCCCTCTACCGATACTGCTGATCCAATCTTAATGTTTACATTAAGATAATATTCAAACGTTTGGAGCACCTAGATTATATAGTATATATATATATATATATATATACACACATATGCTTACACACGCACACGCATATTCATATACACACACACACACACACACACAAAGAACGAATAAATTCCTACAAGTTATAAAGTTTGACGATGTTTTTGTTGTTAATGTGAAATAGCGAGTGGCCAGAGAATGTTTTTTTTGTCGTTGTTAGTAGCCCTCGGTCAGTGATAAGAGTAGGTCATGTTTTCTCTTGGTGATAGAAAATTCTCTCTAGAACTGGCTTTTGCCTAGTCTAAGACAGGCTATTTATATCTCCAGCTTCCTTTGTCCCCTGCCTCGAGGGTTCGCCCACGCATCAACTTGTTTACGCCAAAAAGGAGGTAACCTAGAATTTGACCATTAAGTGTCCCCCAGGGGTCAAGGTGTGGACAGATTTCGCTACATTAGTTCCCCGCCTAGATCGATGCAGGAGCAGCGGTGGATTATCGAAAAGTTAGCGAAAGAGAAAGAGAAAAACGAAACAAAAAATTAAAAATAACGTAAAAATGATAAGACAAATAAATAATTAAATGAAAATGAACAAATTATAGATGAGATGAGGAATGTTACTTGACATATTGAGCATAGCGAGATGGCCTGTACACACGTCGACCGGATCTAGTGCTTGTTGTTGGTATAGAGTTCGGATTGCTGGTGGATGAGAGCACTGGTGTTGTGTTAACTTGGTTTGATGATGAGGGTTCATCCAAATCCACATGAGCTTTTTTTGACCGGTCGACACTGACAACATCCCTCTTTCCATTAATGTCCAAGATGAAATGCGTTGGGTGTCTTTTTGAGTACTTGGTAGGGACCCGAGTATGGTGGTTGCAAAGGAGCCCTGATAGTGTCCCTTCTGACAAAAACTTGTGTCCATTGCTGTAGGTCGGATGGAACTTGCGCAGTGATGCTTTGAGGGCGCGAGGCAACGGATGGCAGGTTTACCATGTAGGTCCGCAGGCGATGGATATAGTTCATTGGATCTGCGGGATATTTAGACTCAGAGACAATCATTTTCCCGGGTAATACCAATGTCGTGTCATAAACCAGCTCAGCCGGCTTAAAACCGAGTCCTTTTACGGTGGGGCGAATTCCAAGAAGGATGAGGGGAAAGATCTGCAACCAGTAGCTGTTGTTGACATAGGCTCTGAGAGCTGATTTTAATTGCCGATAGAAACGTTCCACCATACCATTAGCTGCAGGGTGGTAAGCTATTGTACGTGTTCAACTACAACCGAGGAGGCGTGTCACTTCTTGAAAAATCTTTGATTCAAACTGGCCGCCTCTCCGTTGTGATGGTAGAAGGTGTGCCATAGCGCCTTGGCAATAGATTCGGTTGTGGTGTCGGAAAGAAGAATGGCCTCAGGCCACCGGGAGAATCTGTCCACACAGGTCAAAAGGTGAGTGCAACCCTGAGAAGGAGAGAGTGGTCCGACGATGTCGATGTGTACGTGTTAGAAAAGTGCATCTGGTATTGCGAAGGTTCCCAGAGGAGTTCTGACATGATGGTGAATTTTCGCCTACTGACACTGGACGCAACGTCTGGCCCATTCCCTGACATCCTTTTTCACACCAACCCAAACAAACTGGGCTGTTATTAACTTCAAGGTAGAATGTGCACCAGGGTGGGATAGGTTGTGCAGCGCAGAAAAAAAAAACCGAACGTCGATGCTGTAGAAGTACATAAGGGTGCGCGTGACCCGTAGACACATCACACCAGATACCACCAGAAGAAAAAGGTAGAGGGGAGTTTGAAAGACAAGGAAGAAGAAGATGGAGAATTTCGGAGTTTGAGGAGCTCCCCATTTGTCTGCGGCAATGTCTCGGAGGCTGATAGAAAAAGAGGTGTGAATTGCACCCAAGTGTGCGCGAAAAAGGGCATCGGCTGCAGAGTTGTCTGAACCTTTAGTGTGGCGAATATCCGTAGTATACTGGGATATAAAATCCAGGTGGTGCACTTCTCTAGGTGAGTAGCGGTCAGGCTTGGAATACAGAGCGTACGTGAGAGGTTTATGGTCCGTGTAAATAGAAAACACCGAACCTTCTAACATGTGCCGGAAATGTCTCATACGCTGCCAAAAGCTCCCGACCGAATGTGCTGTACTTTGTTTCGGCCGGTTTGAGTCGCCTAGAGAAGAAAGAAATTGGCTTCCACGTATCGTCTACACATTGTTGGAGGACGCCACCGATGCATCGACGAATAGACCAAGTGGTGCGTCAGGGTTGGGACGAACCAGCATTGTGGCCTCTGCTAAGGCCCACTTTACTCTCAGAAAAGCAGCCGCTTGTGCGTCATCGAAAGTGATAAGCTGGTTCTTCCGTTTGCACTGCCGTAGGATGTCTGTTAGCGGCTGGAGAGACTCTGCACAGCGAGGAATGAACCGGCGGTAATAATTTATGAGGCCGAGGAACTCACATACTTTCCTCAGTAACGTAGGAGTCGGAAACTAAAAAATAGACTTAACTTTATCGTGGAGGGGACGGATTCCTCGTCCGTCGATATGGTGCCCCAGAAAATCAAGGGAAGAAACACTGAAAAAGAATTTGCTGAGGTTGATGATGACACGAAACTGAGAAAAACGCTCGAAGAGCAGTTGTAGGTGCCTTTCGTGTTCCTCATAGGATGTGCTGGCTACCAGCATATTATCAATATACGCGTAGACACATGGTAAACCACGTACTACTGTGTCGATGAAACGCTGGAAGGTCGATGAAACGCTGGAAGGTCGATGCCGCATTGCTTAAACTAAATGGCATTCTAAGAAACTCGAAGAGGCCGAAAGGAGTTGTAATGGCCGTTTTCGGAATGTGATTCGGTTCAATAAGAATCTGGTGGGATACCCGCACGAGGTCGATTTTCGAAAATACCCATGTAGGGTAGCAGAGAAATCTTGTATGTGAGGCACCGGATACTTATCGGGTTTTGTGCGTGTGTTAAGAAACCGCTAGTCCCCACACGGTCGCCAGTCTAGCATATGATCGAAATGTTGTTAGAGGTGAAATAACACAAAATAGATGGTTTCGTTTTGATACAAAATTTACTTCACTTCAGTTAATAAATGAACACAGAATAAGTTACTACAAGTTATAAAGGTTGACGATGTTTTTGTTGTTAACACACGCGCGCACGCACGCACGCATACACACAGACACACACACACACACAGACACACACACACACACACACACACACGCACACACACACACACACATGCGCGCGCACACTTTTAATAAATGCTTGGATTTATTCCTTAGAATCTTTGAGCTTCTTCTACAGGTGGCCCGAGAATGTTTGTTGGCCGCTGCAGCCAGGTAGTAGTCCTCGGTCAGTGATAAAAGTAGGTCACGTTCTCTTTTGGTGATAGGAAATTCTCTCTAGAACTGTCTTTTGTCCTAGTCTAAGACAGGCTATTTATATCTCCAGCTTCCTCTGTCCCTTGCCTCGAGGGATCGCCCACGCATACAGCAGGCTTGTTTACGCCAAAAAAGAGGTAACCTAGAATTTGACCAGTCGACACCTGGACTCCAATCGAGCCAGCGACTGGGAGCGATTCTTCTATTTCGCTCCACTCGCTCTCGGCCCCCCAGCTCTGGCGTTAACCGAGGCGGCCGGTCGACAGCGGCCTTTGTCAAGGCCAATGTTTCGTCCTTTGGGCAAACGCCCATTCCAAGCGTGCCTAAGGACGCCACACAACCCGCTCTTGGGTGCCCCCAATCCTCCACCTCTGTGGCCAGCGCCAAGCGTTTGCATGACCACGTAAACGCCAAATTAATCATGGGTGATCTCTCGGCCGCAGTCAGAGTGGTTGCCTCAGAGGACACTGTCCTCCAACTCACCGAGGAGGTCCTGGCTGCCCTGCGACTCAAGCACCCTGGACCACCCGCTGACCTCAGACCCATACCTTCACCCAATCCCCACTTGCTCCTTGTGGCTTCCGACGTAGACATCATGTCTGCCATCAAGTCCTTCCCAGCTAGCAGCAGCGGAGGTGCTGATAGTCTCCGACCAGGCCACCTCAAGGAGTCGCTATCCCCACTTTCCGCTGAAGCCGGGCGCCGCCTTCTGAGTGCAATTGTAGCACTCACCAATAGGCTTATCCATGGCGCCCTGGACCCTCACACCCGAGGCCTCTTTTTTCGGCTAGCCTGACCGTTCTCAGCAAGAATGAGGGTGGCATACGCCCCATCGCTGCGGGCAATGTCTTCCAGAAGCTGGCTGCCAAGGTGCTCTGCAGGTCCATAACACCTGAACTGGGTGAGGAGTTCAGTCCGGTGCAACTGGGTGTCGGTGTCCGGTGGTTGTGAGGGGGGGGGGCACATGCAACCAGGCAGTTCTTCAACAGCTGCCCACCGAAACCGGCATCCAGGGACTCCAGGCACCTCATTGTCAAGCTTGACATGAGGAATGCCTTTAACTGCATACACCGGGACCATCTGCTCGATGCCTGCCTCAGCGGAGTCCCCTTTGCCTACCCGCTGGCCTACCTGTCGTATGGAACCCCGAGCATGCTCCTTGCTGTTGATACGGTCATACCTTCGGCCACTGGGGTCCAACAGGGCGACCCTTTAGGCCCCCTCCTGTTTGCCCTTGGTATAGACCACATTGCTCGGAGTATCACGGCCCTTCTCAACGTTTGGCATCTGGAAGATGCTACGTTGGGCAGGCCCGTAGAGACTGTCTGCCATGACCTACTATCGGTGGTTCCTGCTCTGGCAGGAATCGGCCTCCAGGTCAACTCGTCCAAGTCGGAGGTGGTGAACGTCAGCCACGATGCTGAGAGCTTTGCAACCTCCGTCTCGGACGTGCGGTCCTTTCTCCACCAGGTACAGGTGACCCCCAAAGAGGACGTCCTCATCCTCGGGTCACCGATCCACCCGCCAGCCATCCGCTCCACTATCAGGTCCAGGCTGCAACAACTCCAGACCCTCACGAGCCGACTGGGCTTGATCGACGGCCACCCATGTCTCTTTCGCCATTCCGAAGCTCCTCTATACCCTTCGCAGCGCTCCGTGATACACCCACGCATCTCTCCTCGCTGACCTCGATACTTGTATCCGAGCAGCCGCCGAGGAGATATGCAACGTCAGGTTTGACGACATTGGATGGCAACAGGCCACTTTCCCTGTAAGATATGGCGGCCTTGGCCTCCAGTTCCCGATCTCCCTGGCTTTGCCGGCGTTTCTTTCGTCCGTAACCTCATGCCGCGTCCCCGTCAGCAGAGTTCTCCAAAACACAATAGAACCATCTGTGGTCAGGGAACGTGAGGCCGCCTGTGAGACGTGGGACCAGCTGGGACTTAGCCCAGCAGATGTTCCTCCTCCTTCTCCCCCTGCTGACGTCAAGCCCCCAAGCATTTGGGATGCTATCCAGTGCAGCCTGGTGTCAGACAGGCTCACGTGCCAGCTCGAGCAGCACCGCCTTGCCTGTTTTCGTGCGGCCTCCAAACTCCAAACGCCCCCCCCCCCCCACACACACACACCCCACCCCACACACACGCTCACACACACACACTTTTAATAAATGCTTGGATTTATTCCTTAGAATCTTTGAGCTTCTTCTACGGGTGGTATGGCGCATGTTTCTGACATTCTCAGACATGACATCTTTAATTTTGTATTTGCGGCTCCTAAATACTTTCTGTTGAAAGGCCTCGGCTGCTATTTATAGCTGTCGATAAGCCTATTCACGTCACTGGGTTGACGACGGGGCGATGTGTATTTTAACAAACCACATGTGCTTTTCATCGTTATTTGTTCTTAGGGTTTAATCATAAATAGTTTTAAATCTTCTCCTTTGATAACGATCTAAGATTTAACATGTCTGATCCACCTATTAATGGTGAATTATATTTCTTTAATGGAATATATACAAAGGAGATTAATCATTATTCATTATTGCAAGTTCTCGTTAAATTTTAATATGTTACCTCCGTAATTATGTGTGTTTACACTCTTTACAAATTATCCCCTGTCAATGTTTGATATATTTATTTTATACATATATGTCAATCGACTTCTAATTTAATTTATATATATATATATATATATACATTTAAATTTGGCGGTTTAGCACTGGTTAATCATGACGTAATATGAAAAAAGCACTCGACGCTATGCAACTCATCCATCTTTAATGTTGAATCATGTTGGTGGTGCGGGAACGGAGTAAATGTATTATAAAGTGAAATGACAGGAGGCCAAATATGTTGAATTTCCTTAATTATTTATTTCTGCAAACACAGTGCACATTTCAGTGGCCAGGTTGCGTAAGAACCCGGTGACATCTTCGGGTGTAAATTGCGTAATAGATGTATACCAACGGAATGATGGTAAACTATAAGGAAACAAGCAAATGAAAAACAGAGAATATGAACCAGAAATAGCAGGCAAAGTCCAATGAACAACAGAAAAGACACACACATACACACACACACACACACATATATATATATATATATATATATATATATATATACGGAGTAACAAATAATAGTTAAATGCAGTCCTCTTAGGTAAAGTCCAGTTATGGTATTCCAGGTAGTGGATGATATTAACGCTTGGCTTGGTTTGACTCAACAAGGCGTTTTCATAGTGATGCTGCGGGTATGCCGTAATTCCTATGTTGTAAACACTTGGAGTAATAATAAATCAGGAAAGAGGAATTTATAGGGACGACACGTTACTTATAGCTAGGAACCTAAACAACCAGAGCATGGAAAGACTAAGAAAAAATATTAGAATATTCTTCAAAAAACTAGGCCTAAGTATTACCTACGAACTAAACCATAAGAAGGTAAATTTTCTAGATGTGACTCTAAATCTAAATACTGGATTAATAGAACCTTTCCACAAAAATAATGAAAATCTTGCCTACATTAGTTACAACTCAAATCACCCCAAATCCATAATTAGATCCATAGCACGTAGTATATCCCTCCGAATATCCCGCTTATCCTCAAACCTAGAAATCTTTAACGAGCATGCTGACTATTATAATGCAGCATTACGTAGGGCCGGTCATAAAGATAAACTGCAGTATATAGTGAATAAGGACAACGTAAACAATCCTAGTAATTACTACTCCAACCGCTCACATAATAATAGAAATAACTTGACTAGACATAGGGTTAGACACGTAACACCTGGAGTAAACGGCCAAAACACTAATAACGTAAACCCAAGAAACAATAGAAGAAACAGACAAAGAAAATACCTATGGTTCAACCCAATATTCAACTCCTCTATAAAAACTAGACTCTCCTCTACATTCTTTAAACTAATAGATAAACACTTCCCTATCTCGCATAGATATCACAAAATACTCAATAGATCTACTATAAAACTCTCATTCTCAACAGCAGCTAACATAGAATCACACATACGCAAGATCAACCACAGAAATATCTCTAGTAAATCAACTGCACCTATACATAACGTAGCACCAAATTATAAGCACAAACACATCACAACATCACAACCACAAGCGCATACAAACGCGCAGCAGCAAAACCCCATTGGGCATATATCACAACCCACTTATAACAGAGTACTAAACAGGAATGTAAAAGCTGCACAAAATAGCGCCTCAAACTGTAACTGTCATCTACCAGATAGGTGCCCATTGGCGAACAGATGTCTCGATTAGAGCCTAGTGTACATGTACACGGTCATCTCGGGTAACTCCACCTGGAATTACATAGGATCCACCGCGGGTTCTTTTAAAAAAAGATGGTATGTGCACAGACACTCAATGAAAAACCGTGCACTTATGGGTTCCACAACCCTCGCCAAAAAAATATGGGAACTGAAGGACAGTAGCACTAACTACAGTATCAACTGGTCGAAGTTGTCGGCTGCTAAAACCTATAGTACAGGGATGTCCCACTGCGGGCTATGTGATCTTGAGCTATTGTATATCCTCAAAAATGTAAAAAGGCTACTTAACAATAAGTTAGAAAGATCTATCTTCTGCAGACATAGAATTGCCACTAAATTCATAAGATTCAAACCTCCGTGAATCGAACCAACACAACATAGCTTTAAATTAGGATACCTACTACCCGCAGAAATATATTCATTAAGTATACTATATCCTTCACAAGTCTATACCACTTCTCAGCTGCTGCCATCATTTGATCCTAAATCCTAGTTTTTCTCAAATCACTACTACAATGTAACTTTACCTTCCTTTTGCAATAATTACAATTAGCACGCTTATCTCTTTGCATGTATGTATATTTTTGCACGAGTGTATATTGATGTGTATGTATGTGTCTATGTACACATGCATGTGTATATATATATATATATATATATATATATATATATATATATATATATATATATATATATATATATATATATATATGTGTGTGTGTGTGTGTGTGTGTATGTGTGTGTGGGTGGGTGTGTGCGTGTGTGGGGGGGTGTATGTGTGTGTGTGTGTGTGTGTGTGTGTATGTGTGTGTGTGTGTGTGTGTGTGTGTGTGTGTGTGTGTGTGTGTGTGTGTGTGTGTGTGTGTGTGTGTGTGTGTGTGTGTGTGTGTGTAAATATATGCGTATATTACTTCGTTAACCTCTGTATTAACTCAACAACTATTTAGCTTTGACAGTGTTGTCCCACTCATGTATACTATTGAAGATGAAGAGAAAGACTGTAAACACTGGCTTATCTTTATAATTTAAAATTGATACACACTTCGATACTCTGTACATGCCAAACTCTTACTTCTGCCTCATGACAGCTAGTTTTACACGCCGTAACGTTAGATACATTATACCCCCCACCTAAGTAATGTCAGGGTCTCCTCAAATAATTTATTAATAGCATTGTTGTAATTGTTGTTATTGTTCTAATTGAATGCCATTACTACTTCATATAGTAGCCTGTATATTCTTTTCTTGCCTGTGTATTTTCTTCATTCTCGCATGCTCCGAAGATCTGACTGGTTATAATTTTGTATTGGCGATCGAGTAACGCGAAAATAAGCGAATAGCGATCTCTAGACCTACCAGTTCAGAGAAACAATTGTCAGCTATGAGATTAAAAACCTTTTTTGTATAGCAAACCATGTCAACCTTCTTTCCTGATTTATATATATATATATATATATATATATATATATATATATATATATATAAAAAAACATGAGAAGAAAGAAGAATACTGCATGGTTGCACATGGGTCACACATGACAAAAATAGTCCTTCGTCAGTGATTTGCCAACCATCATTGATATTTCATCGCATTAAAAATCATATACCTCAGGTTGGTGCGAGCAATAGCTAAATAAAGCTATTGGGACAAGTAAATCGCGTAAAGCGAGTGAGACAAGCAAACAACACAGAAGGATGACAGCAACGCAAAGATGGGAATAAACAAGCAACATGGTTATCCGGTCAGCACAAACTGGGTGGACTTCATGAGCGATCGGGGATACAGACCGTCCGACGCGAGTGAGATGCGAGCAAGAAGAGAACTCACTACTAGCCAAACGGGAGGAAGTGAGAAGGGAGAAACAGAGAGTGAGTGAGTGGAAGTGCGAGGAAGAGGTCAGTCGAGAGAAAGTGTAACTGACAGAGGGGGCGAAAGAAGGTGAGAGCAATATATATATATATATATATATATATATATATAAACTATAATAAAGGAAGGTCTGCGGGATTGTGTACGGTTTATTGTTTTTTATCCCGTTTGTAAAATAAGTTGGATTACTATGAATAAATAATTGTTTCTACTTTAGGCACAAGGTCAGCAATTACCCAGTGCATTACTGGTACTTTATTTTATCGACCCCGTAAGGATGAAAGGCAAAGTCAACCTCGGCGGGATTTGAACTCAGATCGTAAAGGGACGTAACTATGCTGGAAAGCATGGCGTCCGACCCTCTACCGATACTGCCAATCCATCCTACTATGAATAAATAATGAATAAATATTACATAATTTATCTACTAAATTTCGTGGCTGTTCATTATATAATAAAAGGATGATTTGTTATGTCTTCATTATGTTTATTGATCAGCTCAAGGTTCGATCTGTATCGATCTAGCCCGATTCTGGAATCAAAATCTCGTCGGACCTGTAGGGCTTAAAAAGGTCTATAACGATTCGCATTCATTTATGGTGGTCAGTTACTGCTATTTTGATTGGTGGTTTTGTTATAGGGAAAGTTTTGGTATGTGTGATAAGTGTGTGTGGGGGGGGGGTCATAATGAAGAGGTAGTGGTGGGGAGCGATGGTTGGTGTGAGTTGCGGGGATGTGGTATTTGGCTGTTTCATAGACATTTAGGTGTGTATGTGGTGAGGGCAAGGTGCTGGGTATGGAGGTGGGTATGGGCTATGCGTGATGGGAGTTGAAAGAGTGTGGTGCTGTACTGAGGAGGGGGGGACTTCTGTTGGTCAGTGGTTTGTCTGAGAGGAATTAAATAAAATAAAAATGAAAATGAAGAAAAAGATAAGGAAAGTAGTTTAACCTACGTTAGGGGTGAGGCTACGGTGTAAACTATCTATATCCTTAAAGGGATATGTGTACTATAAAGAAATAGGGATTGTGGTTAGTGTTTGAAATGAATATAAATATACATGTGCACATACACACACACATACACAAACATTCATACATACACACACACATATATATGTATATATATATATATATATATATATGGATGTATATATAATGTATTTTGCAATACACTTTATGCTTAATTAAAAGCATTTTGAAGACCGTAAGCTATTGTTTTAAAGTAGTGACAAATTCACTTACTTTGATCTCAGCAAACAGGGGAGATAAGCCGACAAGGCCTTGTTTCGCTTTTGTTGAAGCTTATCAAGGCTAACTACTCCCTCCTGTCTACCGAGATCACTGATGTTATATTCTTATAGAATTCTAGTAAATAATCAGGAACTGATTATACAGAGCGGTTGTTGGTCAGGCAGAAATTAAAAATTAGAATTGGAGCTCTGAAATAGCAATATATATATGGATGTATATATATTGGTAGCTGTATATATATCGGTAGACAGGAGGGAGTAGTTAGCCTTGATAAGCTTCAACAAAAGCGAAACAAGGCCTTGTAGGCTTATCTCCCCTGTTTGCTGAGATCAAAGTAAGTGAATTTGTCACTACTTTAAAACAATAGCTTACGGTCTTCAAAATGCTTTTAATTAAGCATAAAGTGCATTGCAAAATACATTATATATACATCCATATATATATTGCTATTTCAGAGCTCCAATTCTAATATATATATATATATATATATATATATATATATGTACAGCCACCGGAAATAACATCTGTGAAATATACAGCGCCATCTACCTCTTAGCTAGCTACCTCAACGTGAAACAAAAGAACCCTTAAAACCTACCAGAATAAACGCCTACACATCGGCTAAACATCAAACGATTATTTCTGTATAAATAGAGTGGTTCCAAACACTTCGTCAGTCAACCTTTGGCAGAGTCAGCTAGCGCATCGTTGTTCCTTTACTCTGCCACGCTTTGTCACTCACAGCCTTGTACCTCGTATCGTCGCTTCTTGTGAAAATAAATACCTGATCGAATTTACAGCTCGCCTTGCTTCGTCCTTTCAACTTGTGCTTTCGTCTGTCCATCCTCAACAGTTCTTTTAAGGGCTATATGCGACAACAGTCCTTTTAAGGGCTATCTTCAGATCTGATCAGACCGTATGCGATAAGAGTCCTTCTAAGGGCTATTCTCGGATCTGATCAGAAGTAGTGACTAGACTGACTAACCACGTCGCCACAATTGGTGACCCGAACGTGAGTCGAACGCGCAACCAGACAGCACCTAAGAAAATATCAACATGGACATGTCACAAACGATAGAGGCCGAGATTTCAGAGCCGCTGGCTATGATCAGAGAGCGGGCTGGTTAAATTAAAGCCCTCTCGAATCAAGTAGAGAACTTGACCTTTCAAACACACCGGCGACGCAGCAACAGTCGATCCAGGCCTTTTCACAGTCGAAGATCCAGTAGTCCCAGTCAAAATCGTGTGCCTGGCAACCTCTGCTGGTATCACACAAATTTAGGCGCACAGGCATCTAAGTGCAAAGCCCCGTGCTCTTTCCGGAATGCCACCCAGGGCCTGGCGACAACGTTCACCCCTGGTACTGAAAAGAAAAGTCGTCTATTTTTTATTAGCGACCAGGCGACAGGCATCCGTTACCTCGTGGATACAGGAGCCCAGGTTAGTGTTATTCCTGTTTCACTAATCTCGGGCAAAAGACACCCAACCCCGTCCTTTCTGCAGGCAGTGAACCAATCGTCAATTCCGACTTTCGGGGAGAAGTCTCTGACCCTCAATTTAGGCCTGAGGCGGCGTTTTCAATGGGTGTTCGTCGTGGCAGACCTGCCGACCCCGATCCTAGGAGCCGATTTTCTCCACCACTTCAACCTTCTGGTGGATATGAAGAACCGGAGGCTTATTGACACCACCACAAACCTCACCGTGAGAGGTATATTTACGACGCAATCCACAGTGAGCCCTGAAATGTGCCAGTCAGAGCCTTCGCGGTACAACAGCATTCTCCAGAAATACCCAGACATCACTCGCTCGGTATTTAAGGATGGTCCCATTAAGCATAGTGTCACGCACCACATCGAGACAAAGGGACCACCCACAGCTTCCCGACCAAGGAGACTGCCTTCAGACCGATTGAGAATCGCCAAGCAGGAGTTCCAACACATGCTGCACCTCGGAATCATTCGCCCTTCCTCCATCAACTGGTCTACACCCCTACACCTTGTTCAAAAAAAAAAACGAGAATGATTGGAGACCATGTGGGGATTATCGTGCACTTAACAATTCTACAGTGCCCGATAATTACCCTCTACCTCACCTGCACGATTATTCTGCCTCTCTGCAAGGCGCACGCATCTTTTCCAAGATAGATTTGGTGCGTGCATATAACCAGATACCTATGGAGCCTGCAGACATTCCGAAGACCGCAATCACAACATCGTTCGGTTTATTCGAATTCCTGCGAATCCCGTTCGGTCTGCGCAACGCTGCATAAACTTTTCAGCGGTTTATTGACACCGTGTTACACGATCTACCCTTTGTATACGCGTATATTGACGACGTACTGGTAGCAAGTGCTTCCGAGAATGAACACGAGAAGCACTTAGATCTCCTTTTCCGACGTTTGGCCGAGTACGGTATCATCATCAACCCCAGCAAATGCCTTCTCGGCGTTCCTTCACTGTCCTTTCTCGGGCACATCATCAATAAAGACGGCATTCGTCCACTTCCCGAGAAAGTAGAAGCTATCCGCAGTTTTCTTGCACCTACATCACTTCGGAAACTGCGTGAATTCCTCGGTCTGGTGAATTTTTATAGGCGGTTCATCCCTCATTGTTCCGACGCAGCCAGACTCCTCACGGACCTTCTTCGTAACCGGACTCGCAAAAACGAAGAGATCACTTTAAACGAGGAAGAATTAACATCTTTTAACCGCCTGAAGGAAATGTTGGCAAACGCTTCCATGCTCGTTTTCCCCAGGTCTGGCGCTTCTCTTTCGCTGCTAGTGGACGCATCAGACACGGGGGTTGGGGGCGTTCTACAACAACATGTCGACGGCGTGTGGCAACCCTTATCATTCTTTTCTAAGCGGTTGCAACCGGCAGAAACGAAATACAGTACCTTTGGCCGCGAACTCTTGGCAACCTATTTTCGGTTAAGCATTTTCGGCACATGCTCGAAGGATCAGATTTCGTGATCTACACGGACCATAAACCATTAGTTTATGCGTTCCGTACCAAACCTGATCGACATTCACCGAGAGAACTCTGACACCTGGATTTTGTCTCCCAATATTCAACTGATATTCGGCATATCAAGGGATCAGACAACGTAGCAGCCGACGCCCTGTCCCGAATCCAGCTGAACGCAATACATGTGCATTCAGGCATCGACCTTCAACAGATCGCAGCTGAACAAGAGACTGACGAAGAGTTTATCAGCTCCGAGATTCGCCATCCCTCAAGTTTCAGCAAGTTCCCATTCCTTCTTCCCCGGGACAAATTTGGTGCGACCTTTCTACCGGTCATGAACGACCGTACGTACCACATCGTCGACAAGTTTTTTCTGCTTTACACTGCTTGTCTCACCCGGGAATCCGGGCTACACAGAAACTCATCTCTGCTCGTTTTGTGTGGACTAACATTAACAAGGACGTGCGCGACTGGTCCAGGAGCTGCATTGCCTGCCAGAAAGCCAAAGTCCACAGACACATCAAAACTCTACTCGGCACATTCGCGCAACCTGATGCACGTTTTCATCATGTGCTTATCGACATCGTCGGACCTCTACCACCATCACAGAACTACACACACTTGCTCACCTGCATCGATCGATTTTCTCGTTGGCCTGAGGCTTTTCCCATAAATGATACCTCAGCGGAAACAGTCGCTAAAACTTTGGTTTTACACTGAGTATCACGTTATGGCGCCCCAGCGAAGATAACAACGGACAGAGGACGCCAATTTGACTCCCACCTCTTCAGGGAACTGACTCGCCTGTTAGGATGTAAACACATCCGCACGACAGCTTATCACCCGCAAGCTAATGGTCTCGTGGAAAGATTCCATCGTCAATTGAAAGCTGCAATAAAAGCATATCCAGACAAGACCCACTGGTTTGAATACCTACCACTCATCCTTTTGGGCATTCGATCCAGCGTTAAGGAGGAATTCGGACACACACCTGCAGAATTAGTGTACGGCACCACTCTGGTTCTACCTGGTCAGATGGTTGCTCCCATCTCTCCTCAGGATGTTCCAGACCCAGGATCATACGTACACCGTCTTCGACAATATATGTCTCACCTTGCTCCTGCAAGCACCCGTGAACAGAACACGGCCACACACGTACCTTCAGACATTAAAGATTGGACACACGTTTTCGTTCGAAACGACACCATCTCAGCTCATCTTCGACCTCCATATTCTGGCCCTTATCGTGTTCTAAAAAAATATCCGAAATATTTTATTCTCGATCTAGATGGTAAACAGAATTCTGTCAGCGTGGACAGATTAAAAAAAGCCATCATGGATACTGTTACAGTCTCTACACCAGAAACTCCAACAGATGGCTGTCCCAGCGAACCACCTGTTTCATCTCCAGTCACGAGAAGCGGACGACGCGTCCATTGGCCCGCAAAGTTGGCACAATATGTGAATTACCGTTAACCTCAAGTGAGTTTCTTAATCAGTTTTCGTGCAAAACATTTCCATTTTTCTTGTGTTTACTATTTCCAGTTTCAAATACAATGAACTTTCTGCTTGAACAATTGCAATTAGTGACCATGTGCTCATGTCATGAAGAACATTATTTATAATGAACATTATTTATTACAAACTCTATTTAAGAACAAACATTGTGTATATCATTGTGTATAACATTTTTTTTCTTCACTCTCTTGTTTTGCAAAAATTTATATTTTTCTGTGACATTGATTGTGTAATTGCCATAATTTTTATATACTTACAAGGCGTGTACATATCCTGTTTTTCATGCACACTACAAAACCACGTTTGTTTCACCTTTTAGTTCATACACTGAGCAATAGATATTTGTGTCCCTCTAACTCTTACACTACAAAATGATCACGCATTTCTTTGATCACGCATTTCACAAATCGCATCCTCAAAACACTGGCCTTCTTTTTTCACGTACACATACACTCAATAGCTCGTGAATGCCTAGCTATTTTTTTTTTACCACATGAATTCGCTCAAGTCATATGCTGTGGAGCAAACTGTTACTTTTAGGCAGCATGCTTACGGCCATTCAGTTCACACATTACGGTTATCTTCACTGCCCAGTTAGACTTTTTGTCACGCAATTCACAGGCAGCTCAACCCAAATTGCAACAGGCTCATTCATCACGCCTGCATAAATCTGGTCAAAATCATTTTATAGTTTATTTCTTTTTTTCTCTTCCTGACACACACATCTTGCCATATCATCTCTACATCGACTCCGTCCTGTACTCGATGATCACAAAATTTCACAACGCGCTGGACAATCCTGGGGCTATTGTCATGACAAATGCACCACTAGCCCATTACTATACGATATTTCGCTCTTTTGTTGTACAAACGATCTGGCAGGGGGCTAATGTACAGCCACCGGAAATAACATCTGTGAAATATACAGCGCCATCTACCTGTTAGCTAGCTACCTCAACGTGAAACAAAAGAACCCTTAAAACCTACCAGAATAAACGCCTACACATCGGCTAAACATCAAACGATTATTTCTGTATAAATAGAGTGGTTCCAAACACTTCGTCAGTCGACTTTTGGCAGAGTCAGCTAGCGCATCGTTGTTCCTTTACTCTGCCACGCTTTGTCACTCACACGCCTTGTACCTCGTATCGTCGCTTCTTGTGAAAATAAATACCTGATCGAATTTACAGCTCGCCTTGCTTCGTCCTTTCAACTTGTGCTTTCGTCTGTCCATCCTCAACAGTTCTTTTAAGGGCTATATGCGACAACAGTCCTTTTAAGGGCTATCTTCAGATCTGATCAGACCGTATGCGATAAGAGTCCTTCTAAGGGCTATTCTCGGATCTGATCAGAAGTAGTGACTAGACTGACTAACCACGTCGCCACAATTGGTGACCCGAACGTGAGTTGAACGCGCAACCAGACAGCACCTAAGAAAATATCAACATGGACATGTCACAAACGATAGAGGCCGAGATTTCAGAGCCGCGGGCTATGATCAGAGAACGGGCTGGTCAAATTAAAGCCCTCTCGAATCAAGTAGAGAACTTGACCTTTCAAACACACCGGCGACGATATATATATATATATATATATATATATATATATATATATATATATATATATATATATATATATATATATATATATATATATATATATATAATATATATATATATATATATATATATATATATATATATATAATATATATATATATATATATATATATATATATATATATATAATATATAAGATCAAAAGATGGTTAAAAGAGTTCCATGTATTTTATTATGCGCATTTCAAAAACAAATATCATCATGCAATAACATTTGTGTTTTCATATATATATATATATATATATATATATATATATATATATATATATAAAGAATTAGTATATCTACTAACATATATATACAGATGCATACCTATGCCACAAAATATATAGGTTTTGTCTTAGTAACGTTGTGGTTCAATGCATGGGGATGCAGAACAATAATATGAAAGACGTAAAATAAGAAAATTATAAAAATTAACTTACAAAAATTTCTCTCCAACTAATTAGTTTCTGAAAGGGAATAAACATAGTTTCCGAAGAAACGTACGGAGAAGCCTTTCGTCATCAGGGAAGTCTATTCTCAGCTAAGTTTCCAGGCAATGCGTGGATACAGGGAACTTATACAAAAATAATTCAGTGGATGGAAAAAAGCAAAGCGTGGACTAAGTTCCAAGCCATTGAAAAAATCACTGCCTACAGCGTCGGTGGCAAATTCAAAAGAATCAATTACGTGACATCGAGGTTAATCAGTGAGGAGTGGTTTGTTAAGAAGACAGCAGCCGAACGCAGTAGGCAGTGATTTTTTCAATGGCTTGGAACTTAGTCCACGCTTTGCTTTTTTCCATCCACTGAATTATTTTTGTATAAGTTCCCTGTATCCACGCATTGCCTGGAAACTTAGCTGAGAATAGACTTCCCTGATGACGAAAGGCTTCTTCGTACGTTTCTTCGGAAACTATGTTTATTCCCGTTCAGAAACTAATTAGTTGGAGTGAAATTTTAGTAAGTAAGTTAATTTTTATAATTTTCTTATTTTACGTCTTTCATATATATATATATTTATAAAAATAACAGATTAAAGTTTAAGCAAAGACTCGCTGCTTTCACCCTTAACAGGATCTTCTGAAACTAAAAAAGTCAATCTGTAAACGCAGAACTGGATATTTCAAAAAACGTTGCAACCGGAGGAAGACAGGAAGACGATACTTTGGTTCGTGGTAACGTTCGCTGGCAAAGAACGGGAAAAAACGAATATAATACGTCATTAATAGGAGCGGTGAAAAACAATTACGCGCAAAGACAGAACCACGTTTATGGTATAAAAGAGGTCGTAGACTAATGTTCTCTTAGGTGGTGCATAGAGACGTTCTCTGGCAATGAACGAAAAAACGAAGATAATAAGTAATATGTGGAGCGTGGAGAACAATAGCACGCAAAGACAAAACCACGTAAATGGTATAGCAGAAGTCGTAGACTAAAATTCTAACTAGGAGACCAAATGAAATCTCCGCTACAGAGTTAAGAACAAAGTAAATAAATACAATACAGAAGTAATAGAAACAAATAAATACATACACGCAAACAGATACGTACATACACAAGCATCCGCAAAACCTTACCATGGGTATACAAAACCACGCACATATAAATATGTGTGTGTGTGTATGCTTGTGTACAAATAAATAAATATTTATATAAACGTATATAAGTAAATAAATACGTATATAACAAGCGCACACACATACCTACAAATAAATCCACGAATGTTCGGAGACGTAAGTCAACTAAAACAAGAAGTACACATATACACACACCCACCATACGTACGAACCTGCATACTCACGCAGACGCAAAACTCCCGTATACACATAGCCAAACCCTAAATACCAGAATATGTAAAAATTATACGCCATAACAGTCAAATATACGTACGAGAAGGTATACATACCTTCACAAAACATACGGGTAATATATACTTACCTATGCAAATAAGTAAAGGAATAAACAAAACATATACAAGCCGAAATTGCCTCAGATTTTTTGTTTAAGATGTGGTCTGTGGCGTAGAGTATTTCCAGGGCCTCAGCGGCGCAGAGGTCACATGGTCTTTTATTTCCGTAATACGATCTAGCCCTAGCTAGGATCTCCCAGTGTAACTTATATTGGGTGTGGTTGTCTTTTAGACTCCAGATATAAGCTGAAAGTGACGTCATATTCCTTCTTAGAGGGTAACGAAAAGAATGGGTATGCATGTAAAGACGCTGCTTGAAACTATTGGCGGTTAACCCTATGTAGGCCCTACGGGACGTGGGTGTTACAACCTTACATTTGTAGACAATGTTACTAGAGAGGCATTTCCCGGATAGAGGGCAATCAGCCCGATTCCTACAATTACAGTTAGTACTAACTACAGGGTTGCACGTGTTCCTACGGCTAGGTAGTTTAGCTAAGTTTGAAGCTGTGATGTTATGTGCAAGGTTAGGAGTCATAGAGTAAAACATTTTAATAGTATTTCTATTAAAAATGTTACTATATTTATGTGTAGGGGGAAAATGCTTCGTAATAAGGGAAAGAAAGATCTTAGCTAATGGTGTGGCCACCTCCATATTATATGGTGGGTTAAACCAACAAATGCGACGGGATCTATTTCTTCTAGGTCTATTTTCGTACTCTGTATAAGCTACCTTATCGACAAATCCACTTCGAGCAAGAGCTTCATTGTAATAAGTGGAATGGTCGTTGAAAATGCGCTCGTTGGTGGAAAGACGGGAAAGCCTCAACGAAACGTTTTTTACCAGGTTCTTGGCTATGCTGGCAGGATGGTTGGAATGCTTACTTATGTAATTAAGCGTATCATTCGGCTTTCTATACGGGTAATACAACCCATTCAATAAATTGAGGGTAACGTCGAGGTAATTAACGACCGAGAGATTGGCCTCAGCCTGTATAGAGAGGTTGAAGCCTTTAAAGAAGGCTGTGAGTTCTTTCTGAACCTGTCGCAAGCACGAGGTCCGCACTTAGTCATGGTCAAAAGACCATCGTCACGGTACAAACCACCGCCCGCGTTGGGGAATTCGTCCTTGATAGAGAAAAGAAGGAAAAGGCCAATAAGATCAGAAACCTCTGCAGAGTCACTGGCGCCCATACTCACGTCAAATGGGGTGCTATTGGATTTTTTAATCCAAATAGAGTCGTCGAAATTAATCACCGACTTTCGGGCATTAAGGATGACATGAACTTCGAAATCCTTAACCACTGTGAGTGTTTTAGCGAAATTGATAGCTCTAAGGAGAAGTGGTAAAGTGATGGAGGAGTAGTAATTGTTGATGTCGAATTGGATAAAACGGCAATGTTCCTTGTTACATATGCCGTTGAACCAATCAATCACCGCGAAGGAATTGTTCCACAGTGCGAGAGGGGCCAAACTTCT
This sequence comes from Eledone cirrhosa, assembly GCA_964016885.1. Classification (NCBI taxonomy): domain Eukaryota; kingdom Metazoa; phylum Mollusca; class Cephalopoda; order Octopoda; family Eledonidae; genus Eledone; species Eledone cirrhosa. Next base: position 30,173 of record CAXHJY010001603.1, on the reverse strand, counting down.
AATTTCAGGTATAATTCTATCAAGAATCGTTTTACTAAGTCTACCTAAATCGGACTTCGTAGGGTTAATAAGCCGAATAGAGGGGTTGTTCGGAAAATTGGATTTGTGATCCTTCAGGGTAAAGTGGGGAGAGATAGGGTCCAGAGGTTCGGTCCGGTCCATGATGTTGAGATCAGATGTGATTTTAAACCCAGCATCGTTGATTTCATTGATGACACACCGATTAGTTTTACGGTAATCCTTAGTTACAGCATTATGTAGTAGTTGATGGTAAGTACTGCGCTCCACTTGATATAGGTTGCCAGTTTTGTCGGAATGGACGTGCACGGCGTTAGAATCCTTAATAGAACGAATTCTATTCTTCAGGTCTTTCTGGAAGGAATTGCTCCTATTCCGAAATTTGATACTCCGAATGAGTTCCAAGACATCATTTTCGAAGGGTAGCAATGCTGGAGGGTTATTATAGGTTTTAAATCCAAATTTATCCTGTTTGTTGTCTGATTTTCGCGGATTATCGAAATAAAAGGCACGCCAACGCAACCTTTTAATGAACGCGTCTGTTTTCTGTATCAGGAGTTTTAGGTGTTTTCCTGCTTGGTACGGGTATGTTCTTTGTAGAAATATTCAGATGTTGTTTCTGCATGATGAATATAAATCAGTAGAGTGCTCAACCGAAGGAATATATATACATATATATATATATATATATATATATATATACATATATATATATATATATATATATATATATTTTATAGAAGGAGCTTCTACAGGACTAGTACTGTTTCATTCAGATGAAATCTTCAGATGAAAGCTTCCTGAAGATTTCATCTGAATGAAACAGTACTAGTCCTGTAGAAGCTCCTTCTATAAAATAAAAAAATTTTACTCTGCCATGTATTGAGTACCTTACTTACTGTGGTTATCCCCGACTCAACCCAGGACCTACGTATATATATATATATATATATATATATATATATATATATATATATATATATATATATATATAATATATATATATATATATATATATATATATATATATATATATATATATATATATATATATATATATATATATAACCACTCAGCCACACGCATATATATATATATATATATATATATGTATATATATATATACATATATATATACATATATATATATATATATATATATATATATGCGTGTGGCTGAGTGGTTAGAGAATTGGATTCGCAATCGTAAGGTTGTGAGTTCGATTCCTGGACCAGGTGAAGCGTTATGTCCTTGAGCTAGACACTTTATTTCACGTTGCTCCTTCTACCTGGAGTTGCGACCGATAGATAGTATTAGCAATTGGAAAGACCAAGGGAAACATTGTTCCCTCGGTCCGATTTGACGAAAATCGATCGTCTTTTTCTTTTTCTTTCTATATATATATATATATATATATATATAGTTGTGTATAGTGGTAGGTATGGTGCTTCCATAGGCGGTGTGCCAAAATTAGCACTCGATATTCATCAGAGTAGAGTGTAGATATTATAAAGAAAACGAAAAATCAGTGATGCATCTGGACTTAGTTTATTTCGTGTTACAAATATCTCGCCGGCATATAGCTCGAGTCATGGTCCTTGTATGGATCTGGCTGATTCTACTTCTGCGGGTTCTTCAGACAAGGGTGTTACGTCTGAAGTAAATTTTGAAAGAACCCGCAGAAGTAGAATCAGCCAGATCCATACAAGGACTATGACTCGACCATTGTCACTCCTCCCATTATGCAACTATTTTCTCTCAGATCCCTTATCGTCTGGTCCAAAGCTTCAATTGTTCCTTTATGGCTCATAGTAGCTTCATCCCAAATTATCATCTTGCATGTTTGCAGAAGGTTGCCCTTGGGTGAGTTCTTCTTGGTGTTGCAAACAGATTGTTCATGCCGTTTGAGATCTATGGGCAGCTTACACATGGAGTGTGCAGTTCTACCTCCATCCAGAAGTGTTGCTGCAATGCCACTTGCAGCCACAGCAAGGGCAATATGTTGCTTTTGGCGAACTTTTGCAATTAGGAGGTTTATGAGGTTAAAAAGTGTGTAAAAATAATAAATAAATAAAAGTTAAGAACGCTGGTTACTTTCCCTCTCTCTCTTTCATCGTCATTCTCTCTCATCCCCTTACTCTCTTTCTTTCTCTCTCCCATCCACTCTCTCTCTTTCTCTCTCATCCCCTTACTCTCTCTCTCCCATCTCCCACTCTCTCTTTCTCTCTCATCCCTTACTCTCTTTCTCTTTCTCTCTCCCATCCCTCACTCTCTTCTCTACAGACTAGATAACATAACAAACAAAAATGGATGATCTCTTTTGCTATTCATTAGAAAATAAGATAAATTGAATTTAAATGAATTCCTTCCTTTGCAAAGTAAAACTTTTTCGACCGTTACCTGTCCGAGTGTATAGTGAATATGTACATATAATTTTGAAGAGTTTGGTCCGGTAGTTTGCTAGTTTTAGGCGGACACACATAATCGTAAACTTGCAGTTATATATATATATACATATATATATATATATATATATATATATATATATATATATATATATATATATATATATATATATATATATATATATATGTGTGTATATGTAGGAAAAGAGTTAGAACCCCGATGGCAGAGCTCAAGCCGTTTCGACATCTATTTCTGGACTCACCTGGTCCACCTGGTTCCTTACCACACTTCCCTCGTTATATGTATATGTATATATATATATATATATATATATATATATATATATATGTATATATATATATATATATATATATATATATATATATATATATATATATATATATATATATATATATATATATATATATATATATATATATATATATATATATATATATGTGTGTGTGTGTGTGTGTGTGTGTGTTTGTCGCCATTGTTTATTTTTTGCGGAGCTACATCATATGGTCACTGTCTTGTTTAGTTAATGAACACATGTATGAGTTAATTGACTCACAGTTGAGCTGGGCAGAATTGCTGATTCGTTCTGTACAATTGTATATCTTATATGCCATGTTATATTATATATATTATGATCTGAGTTCAAATCCCGCCGAGGTTAACTTTGCCTTTCATCCTTACGGGGTCGATAAAACCGTGTTTCTTTAGAAATACGAAATTTCTATTTTTCCTCACTAAATATATAGTAACACTCTTATAGAATCTCTTACATAAATTACCTCCCCTTTATTTTGTTTTAACCGCTTATTTTAAGGTTTAATTTTTAAATTCCATTCTAAGATGGATGATTTGTACTGTTGATGGCATATGACTTTGCCTCCTCTATTGAACTGTGGTGCTTTAGATGATGTATCTTGAGTGCCTAACTGATAACATATATTGGATCTTTTACTTTGATGGTTGTATTTATTGCTTCACATTTATTTAGCTCCTTTGGACGTTTTGAATAATAATTGTTATTATGACTGAATTATATAGCCGAACTTATAATTTTGTACCTTTCTGTAATCCCTGGCTATGCTACACGTGCATCTAAACATATTTTAATATATTTTTTTGAGATATATTTTTAAATTTATATTTTAATTGCATGTTTTCTCTTATTAACTTTCTGATATATGATTTTCACTGTACTTAATTTATCTGTAACAGCATGTTTTTTTTTTAATTTATTGCATTTATCTGCTCCTATTCTTATGTTTTTTCTTATGTTTTTTCCTCACCAGTTTGATGCTTATGCTTATCTAACCTCGCATATTATGTATCATCCTAATATTCTTGTGACAAAGTTTTGATCTTATATTTGTGTTTGACCTTTGTTATCAACTCCGATGATTCCGGCCTTGTGCTAGTATTAAACAATCGTCAGTGATTAAATGTTTGAAAGATTTAAATACTCTTTGATTGTAATTTACATCGTAGTTCGGCTCTACAGAGCCTTGTTATTTAACATCGAGGTTATATTTATTATTACCCACCTTATATATATATATAACTACTTATATTCTGCTCCTGCTTGTTGAGTTTATACTTATTCCTTTGTCATTCAAGAACAAAAATATAAAAAATAAAGTAAAATAATAGAAATATAAAACAAATTAAAAAACAAAAATACAAAAGAATTAAAAAACAATATTTTTATTTAAAAAAATATAAAAAATGAAAAATCAAATAAAAAACAAACAAATAATTAAAATAATAAAATAACATAAAACAAACAAGTGAAAACAAACAAATAAAAAACAAAAGGATAAGAAATAAATAAAAGAAAAGAAATAGAAAAATAACTAAAAAATCAACTAATCATTAAAATAATATGATAAAAACAAAAAAAATAGAATAAAATATAAAAAACAAAGAAATAAAAAACAAAAGGATAAGAAAGAAATAAAAGAAAATAAACAGAAAATAAATAAAAATAAAAAGATCAACAAATAAAAAATATATATTTTAAAATAGAAATTTCGTATTTCTAAAGAAATACGGTATGTTTATAGATAAGCATTTAGAAAGCAGTAGCTAACGCCCTCTGGTGGTATCGAGCAGAAGCAAGGGGGACAATCGTCGATGCATTTCGAACTAACTGGTCCTCATCAGGACAATCCCTCCCCTCTTGCGACTGCTGGCTTTCTCGTCTGTGTAAATGAGGTGATTGATCTCGTTTGTATATGAAGCTGCACAAGTTAATCACCTCATTTAGACAGACGAGAAAACCATATATTCTCGCCTGTTTTCAAATCATGCCGTCGCAAGAGTGAGAGGGATCGTCTTGATGAGTTAAATTCGAAATGCATCGACGATTGTCCCCCTTGTTTCTGCTGGACACCACCAGAGGGCAATAGCCTCAGTGTTTTGCATAGCTACGGCTTTCTAAATACTTATCTTATCTTATTTCTTTAGAAATACGAAATTTCAATACATATATGTATACAGCTATGCATGAAGCTAAATCAAATTTTTAAAATATTTTAGAATATATAAAAAAACACAAAAAAGTAATAAAATTAAAAAAAATAAATAAAATAGAAACAATAAAATATAAAGGAAAATAAAAAAACAAATAATGAAATTTAAAAAATATTCAAATAAAAAATATAAAAAACTAATTAAAATTAAAAACCCAAAAAATAAAAATAAAAATACAAATAAAAAATAATAAATAAAAAACTAATTTTTAAAAAAAAGGAAAAAAAAGGAAATTATAAAAAAAAAATATGAAAAATAAAACAAAAAAATAAATTATAAAAAATCAAGTAATGAATAATAAAAAAAAAAAAAACATAAATAAAAGAAATATATAAATTTAAAAAAATAAAAACAAATAAATTTTTAAATCCCAGAAACGAAAAAATCAAAGATTTAGATTGTTAGAGGAGGTATGTAAAGAATGTTTAAAGAAGAGTTTGACTTTTTGATTTTTTTATTTGTTTTTATTTCTTGATTTTTTTTTTATTATTTGATTTTTTTCGATTTTTCGATTTAAAAAAATTTTTTTTTTTTTTCGAGTTTTTGATTTTCACTATACAGGAAGAAATACATATAGGTACATATCTCTTTTAACAAGCAAAACCTTCTCTATACAAGAAGAAATACATACTTCTTCTAAGAAGCTAAATCTCTTTTTTCAATTATTTGATTTTTATTTGATTTTTGGATTTTTACTACTTTTCTGATTTTTCGACTTTTTGATTCTTTCGATTCTTGGATATTTTAATTTTTTTTGTTTTTCAATTCTTTTGATTTTGAGATTTTGAGATTTTTCAAAATATCGAAAAAATTGTGAGAGAAATATAGAAAGCGGGAAAGAATTCGTTGGTTTAGTGAGAGAAGGGGGAATTATGAGAGTGAAAGGGAATATGTTATGTAGTGGAATATATATGTATATATCATATCATTTACTACATATGAAGTTTTCCTTTCCTGTTAGTTTGCCTGCTACCCCACTACACCTCTTGAGTACAGTGTTAAACTCCTCTGTTATGGCTTGGAGAAGTATAATGAATAAGTGGGCTGAGGACCGAACCCTGATGAACTCCTGCTTCTTTCTCGAATTCCTCACTAAACTCCATTCCTACTCTCATTTTACTGACAGCTTCTCTGTACATAGCTTGCACTGTCCTCACAAGCCATTCCTCCATATTTAGTTTCCTTAGGGACCACCAGATGACATATCGGGGTACTCTGTCAAAGGCCTTCTCTAGGTCAACGAAAGCTAAATATAGTGGATTATTCTTCTCTAAGAACCTCTCTTGCGGTTGACTCACTAAGAAGAGGGCATCTGTTGTCCTTTTCCCAGTATGTATATGCATACATATATATATATATATATATACATACATATATATATATATGTATATACATACATATATATATATATATACATACATATATATATATATATATATATATATATATATATATATATATATATATATATATATATATGTAGCAAGAGTTGCCTCCTTGTTGTGACGATCACATCACCAATAGATTAACGCTCTCTAGACAGGAAGTAGTTGGGGTGGCAGAAACCTTTTTGTCACTTCCGTCTTGAGACCCTATAAAAGGGATACTCAGAGCGATCTCTCTCTCATTTGCCCTTTCGGCCAGGCGCGTTCGCCGAGTTTCTACTCTCTGGCAACCCTAACATGGTCTCTTGCGAGCTAACTACAAAACGGTAACAAATAACTTTACTTCATATTTCATCTACTCTTGACATGTCAACATTCTATACTACATAACTTCAACTTGTTAATAAAACTTTATATACACAACTGAGTCTCTTGTTATATTCATACACACCAGTATTTTGTTATAAGTGGTGACCCCGAAAAAAGAAAAAAATTATAGGATCTGGTGTTGTGTGAATATATATAAAAAAATTAATTAGTAGTACCCCATTTTCGTTGGAATGTGTTGACCAACATTTCGAATACGCAGCAAACTTTATTAACAAAGACACAGAAACGAACACACACACATGTGAAATTCTCGTTCAGACAGACTCTTCTTCTCTCACCTAACGTGATATTTTTTTTTCGGACTAAGAAATCCCTCCTTAGACAAGGATTTCTCTCCGCATACACTGTCTTATAACGAACACATCAGAAAAAAATTTTTTTCTCAGCAAGCAAAATAAACAGAAAATGTTGCCTTTCACGCACGTGTCGCACATCAACTATGTGTCGCATTTCACTGGATGTATATATATGTTTTTCGTTTCTTCTTACAACGAACATTTAAAAAATAAAAGGGAAATTTGATTTTTTTTTTTTTTTACACATTTCAACATGAACATTTATTTCGCTGAATCTCAGCTATTGCTTATTCTTTCCGCCAAGCTTTTTTCATCGTTCACAAAAAAGTTGAACTCGCCATATTTGTTATACCAAGTGAAGCCTTTCTTTCTGTTTCATCATATTATCACGTTCACACACGAGTTTTGGCACGTGTGGGCAGCACACATCTCGACTCACTGAGATACCACACGCCATAGAAATATATTTTTTTCGACTTGACTTTAACCTTGTTTCGGCACGTGTGGGCAGCACACATCTCGACTCACTGAGATACCACACGCCATAGATAATGTTTCTTGCCAAGGATTCTCCAGCCTTAAGCTATATTCTCCTATTTGCCGGTTTAAAAATTTACCACGTAAATTTGCCGTTGAAAACTGCGCATTTATTCAGAATGCTTATTTCTTTGGTCGCTGACCTCTTGACCCTTCCAGGTCAACGCATTCTCAACATCGACCATCAACTTTGGCTGTTATTTCTAGCACTTTGCGCAACTCATTTTTTCTTGGAAAATTTTTATTGTGAATTTAAACATCGAATACGCTCACTCCGCGAGACAACAACACCAACAACAACAACACAGCTTCATCAACAACCATAACCAGCAGAACAAGCCAGAGAATTTATTTTTGCAGCACTCTTCCTGTGAGAAAATCCCTGGTTGGAAATTTCACGTTATACCACAGACCAGAAACCACCTGCATACATTCTCTGGAACACACTTTCTTTCCTGCTGTCATGTGATTGCACACCTGTGAACTGTATTTTGAACATTTGAACTTTGACCTCTTCTTTTACTTTGATTACATTGTATCTTTGAGTGATGGATAGATAAATGTCCAGTCGTTCTGTGGCCAAGAGCGGTTGGCTACTTTGATATCTATCATTGATTTTTGCATGCATATATTTTGCTGTTTTCCTTTTATTGCAAACATTATTTTTTTCGTAACTTTCATGACAGGACAACATGCTCGCCATCTTACTTCATACATGGTTCATTCGATTTTTATGTTTTAAAAATCTGGCGGGAGATAATGTAGCAAGAGTTGCCTCCCTTGTTGTGACGATCACATCACCAATAGATTAACGCTCTCTAGGCAGGAAGTAGCTGGAGTTACTTCCCGTTGGGGTGGCAGAACCCTTTTTGTCACTTCCGTCTTGAGACCCTATAAAAGAGCTACTCAGAGCGATCTCTCTCTCATTTGCCCTTTCGGCTGCTGGCCTTCGGCCAGGCGCGTTCGCCAAGTCTCTACTCTCTGGCAACCCTAACATGGTCTCTTGCGAGCTAATTACAAAAGGGTAACAAATAACTTTACTTCATATTTCATCTACTCTTGACATGTCAACAATTCTATACTACATAACTTCAACTTGTTAATAAAACTTTATATACACAACTGAGTCTCCTGTTATATTCATACACACCAGTAAATTGTTATATATATATATATATATATATTGAGTTTATGTAGGTTGTATACCAACACCTCAGTATGCAGGCTGGAGCACTCGACGAAGTGCGCAGGTTGGTTTGGTTACTCCGGAGTAGTGTAAAATAAAGTTAAATAAAAGTCAAATGATTAAAATTTAGCTTCGTTTATTACTGCTATATATATTTCAGTGATAGCCATCTTTGGCTGTGACCTCTTCAGGCAGAGGTCACAGCCAAAGATGGCTGTCACTGAAATATATATATAGCAGTAATAAACGAAGCTAAATTTTAATCATTTGACTTTTATTTAACTTTATTTATATATATATATATATATATATATATATATATATATATATATATATATATATATATATATATATATTCGACGCAACTGAAACTACTTCGCATTTTCTCAATCTATATATATGTACGGGATAACAAATTATTGTTATAGGTAGTCCACTTAGATGTAGTCCAGTTAGGGTACTCCAAGTAGTGGATTACCTTATAGGATATATATATATAAATTATATATCCTATAAGGTAATCAAAGTAGAGGATGTACCATTAATCAATAAAATGCAAGGAACAAACTCTTAACCAATCAGATGCAAGAGAAGCTGGCAAGCTAAGAACACTCCCACACTGAATAGGAATTCTATCTTTATACATACACCCCTTCAATTCTCTTACCCTCACATATGGCATCAATCATTTATTATTGCCATTTGCATACCTCCACTATCTTACCCCTCCATCTTTATTACCCATCAGATATATAAATCTCTGCATTCATAAATTTTGATATATCTTTGGATTTACTTTACTGTATTTTATTATAGTTTCTCACCCTATTACTTCTCATCTTCACATCTATATACCTATATTTATATTCTTATTTTTTACTTTTTTGTTATTATATTTTTTATTTTATTTTATCTTATTATTTCTTATTTCATTCCGCTTTTCATCGTGTTGTTTTTCATGATATTATTTATACATCTGAGTATCGCTGTATAAAACAGTATTTTGATCATTTTGCTGGTAAAAGCAGTATTTAAGATCGAATGTCACAAAAGCACTGCAGATAGCAATTTTTAGAAACATCCAGCAAATGAAACATATGTTAATACTTGGGAATAAACCCTACTGTATAGCTATTCCATGTTACTCTTCATTCCTTCATTATATATATATTTATATATATTAGGATTGGTGCTCTAAAATAGCGATGTATACATGAATGTATGTATAGTATATTTGGCAATATACTGTATGTTTAATTTAAAAAAAGCCTCTATAAATTTCAGCAATGGTTGGCGAGTGCTAAGCTCTGATGAACACCAACAGTGTGAAACAGATCTGTCAGCTTATTTCCCTTCCTTTGTTGAAACAAATCCTCCATTCCCATTATGCCAAACCCATGACTTCCAAAT
>CAXHJY010001603.1:0-7500 GCA_964016885.1 Eledone cirrhosa | reverse complement strand
GCCTTCTGTTTCCAAGTTTGTCTAGTTCTGACAATGACTATAGCGAGGAATTTAGAACCTATATGCTAAATTCCTCGCTATAGTCATTGTTAACCCTAACTTTGCTGACTGCTCCTCTGTACATGGCTTGTACAGCTTTCACAAGCCATTCATCTACTCCTAGTTTTCTAAAAGCCCACCATATTATAGCACGGGGCACTCCAGGATGATAGCATCAAAATCACACCTCTTACTCACCTCTGGTGCCACGCAATCTTCTCTTAGATCATCATCTTGGCTCTCTGGAAAAGGGTTCTGTCTCAATATCCAATTCCTCAAACAGCTGCCTGATCTCCCCAGTGTTCTGGTCTGTGGAAGGCAGCTCTCCTAGTAGGGTCTTAAATTGGTCCAGCCATTTCCTCTTCCTATCAACGGGCCCTGTTCCCTGGATCTGACTCAAACTCCCTCTTGTTCCACCCTGTGATATAAATGTAGGTATTAAAAATTATAAATGCCTAAAATCAATATATCTTTTGATATTTATAAATTTTAATACCTACATTTATGTTTTCACTATACCATTCTCTTACATATATTGCATGTACTCTATTGTAATTAATATTTTTGATATAATATTTTTGCTATAATATTCTTATTATAATTTTTTGTTATAAGTAATAATCATATCTTTATATATAACATATACCTCCAATTATTTATATTATATTCATTATATTTCATTACTATTTTTATATCTGTACAACTTTCTTATGCTCTTACTCCTTAATATATTGGTGTTAACACTTATAATCAGTCTTCTCACCTATAATGTATCCTGTTAAATGTTCTAGTGATTAGGAACATATTTGTTTTAACATTTATATGCTCCGATGATTCCAGACCTATATCTGGGTGAAACGATCGTAAGCTATTAAATGTTTGAAATATAATTTGATTGTTATTTATGTTAAACGTGGTTCTGTCTTTGCGCGTAATTGTTTTTCACCGCTCCTATTAATGACATATTATTCGTTTTTTCCCGTTCTTTGCCAGCGAACGTTTCCACGAACCAAAGTATCGTCTTCCTGTCTTCCTCCGGCTGCAACGTTTTTTGAAATATCCAGTTCTGCGTTTACAGATTGACTTTGTTAGTTTCAGAAGATCCCGTTAAGGGTGAAAGCAGCGATTCTTTGCTTAAACTTTAATCTGTTATTTTAATAAATATTTGCCCTACGGTTCTTATATATTTTATATATATTTTCCTTATCGAGCCCTCTTTGGATTTTAGTCTTCAATTTTATTATTATTACTATATATATATATATATATATATATATATATATATATATATATATATATGTATATATATATATATTCTCTTGGCCTTTGTCACTCTAAGTAGAGCTTTAAAGAATTAGCTTTAAAGAATTTCCTTTTTCTTTAAATCCATCAACCATGACCGACCCCCAACCATCTTATAGACACCTGAAATATAGGCATTGTTAGCTTGAGAGAAACTTAAAAATAAGGAGTGGCACCCCAATTTGAACTTGTTTATAGCATTCTTTCTGCCTTTGTCACTCTAAATATAAATTATAGCCTTAATGAATTATAGCCTTAATGAAATTATAGCTTTTAATGAATTCCCTTTTCTTTCAACCAATGACCTCAACCCATCCCACTCCCCACCCTCTCCTACCACCAGAAAAGATATAAATACCACAACATTTATTTTGGACAGCCTGATTCCTGATGATTTCTAAAGAACGAAACAGTTCTAGTCCTGTAGAATCTCATCTATATTAAAACAATATATATATATATATATATATATATATATATATTAGAAAGTGAGGTTTTTTTTACAAAATGAAAAATAACCGAGGTGTCCTACACGAGTGAAAGTATAAAGAAAAAGAGATGAAATCGAAAATGCAACTGGAGTCTTATTTAAAAAAAAATATATATATATATTTATTTGGTTCCTTTACCGGTTTCGCAGTTCTTCTGCTTTTCAAAAGGTGAGTTGAGATGGAGGGTCTGTGGTTTTTCTCACACACACACATATATATATATTTAGTTATGTAATAAACAACATTTACCAGTCGTTTCTTGAAGACAGATGTTGTATCTGTCTTCAGTCGTCAGAATGAATAAAAAAACATGGTGTTTTTATTAAATATGGATTTGAAAACAAAATTTAGGAAATATGAAAGTAAAGCTGAAAAATACCGACGAAAAGGAAATAGGGGAATATATATATATATATATATATATATATATATATATATATATATATATATATATATAGGGAGTGTAACTTGGAGTTCACCGGGTGAGCACTCGATGTTTAGTTTCACTTCTGTGTTGAGGTGTAGAGCTATACAGAGTGTAATATATTGAAAGGATAACAAGGACGATTGGTTACACCTTCATTACATTTATTGGTAGGTGACGCGCGTTTCGCCACTGATCAGCTCAAGGTTCGATCTGTATCGATCTTACCCGACTCTATAATCGGCAGCTCGACGGACCCTTTAAAATGCTATAAGAAAATGAATACATGCTATATGATAAAGTCAGAAGTTCATGTGTTGGTCAATATGAATTGTTTTGGTTGGTGGAATAGATCATAGGGATGTATTCGCCTGTAGTGTATGTGGGGGTGGGTGTGATGATAAGATGCTGGTGACGGTCGCTGGCTGGGATGAGCTGTGGTGTGGGGGGGGGGGGGGGTTGACCTTCGCCTGTAGTGTATGTGGGGGTGGATGTGATGATAAAATGGTGGTGACGGTCGCTGACTGGGATGGGCTGTGGTGTGGGGGTAATGGATTGTCGGTAGACAGATTGGTGTATATTTGTGGCTGATTATTGTGTATGATGTGGGTGTGGTGTTGTTGTTTATGGTAATGGCGTTTTTGGTGGTGTGGTGGATGTGTTGGTGGTGTCAAGTCCATGGGGAGATACATACCTTGACACTCGTAGTCTGACAAATACGATGTATACATATACATGCGTATATACCATATATATGCGTATATACCATACCTCAACGGTGGTTTATACCGCGATGATGCACTACTCCTTATAGACTATAAAAAAATTAATATAGAAAGAACAAGGAAACTGTTACATAAAACCTTCAAAAACTATAACTATAACTAATGCAATACCTAGCAACCAGACTTCTACGCAGCATAATAACCGGCAAGATTTAACCCAAAATAAATGTAACTGTAGATCTAATAGAACCTGCCCTTTAAGGACATCATTTACTCATGCACGGTCAACACTATCAACTCTTTTAAAACCTATATAGGCTCCACTTCGAACTGCTTCAAGACGAGATACAACTCACACCTTCACTTTTTCAGAAAGCACAATCTAGCCAACTCAACTTCATTATCTAGATACATACACTATCTGAAAAATAGGAATAGATCATATACACTTCAATGGGAAGTAGTAGGTAGGGCAGCATCGTATAAACCACCTAATACATTTTATAACCTCTGTCTTCTAGAGACCCATACAATAATCTTTTCGAACCTTAACCTCCTTAATAAAAAAAAATCGGAGTGTTTGCATCGTGCCAGCACTGCTTCCGACACTCTTTTCAAAGCTTTAAACCTAGTATATAACAATGTCAGTTTTGAACTCAACACCTCCATTAGCACTTCACCTGTAGGGCTTGCATTGCACCACTGCACCACACTCTTTGATCCACCCTTTCCTCTACACAATCCAGCCGACCTATAACTCTATACTCTTAATATAGTAAAATTAGATTACTTATAATTATATAGTGATAGAAATATAATATAATTTAGATAAACTTTAAATATTAAACGTGACAATGAATTATATATACATTTTCAATTAAATATAAAAATTAATATCATTGTATATATAGGATTAATGTAGGAGCATAAGGGATTTATCTAACTTAAATGCAATATGGAACAATGAATTATATATACATCTATAATTAAATGTATGGATTAACATTAATAACATTGTATATAAGGGATGTGTTTATTTATTTACCCTAGAGATATATCTATTTTATCATGCAAACAACTATACGGTATTACATAGCTCACCATATACAGGGTAGACAGCAATCTAATAAAACCTTTGATATATTTTGGGAGGGTAGACTATCTAAGATTAAATTAATATAAATATATAACACTTTGTATGAGAAACTCAATTATGGCACCTTATAATATTTGATAGGCAACTTTCTAATGATACCTTAACGTATTAGGAGAGAGTGGACTGGGTTTATAATTGAATTAAATATAAATATATAGTTTCTATATTAGGCCCTCAATTATAACACTATATAAAATCCCTTAGAACAATGAGTTTAAATATTATTACAATGAGCTAGTTACCTCCCCTTACGCATTAGCTCCCCTTATTTACATTTCCACTTCCGGATAATAAACAGTAGAAGAATCTCCCAGCTCTACAAACGTAATATACGGCACGGACTAACTAACACTAAGTTACTTTACATCACAAGCCATTACTATAACAAACACTCAATACATATATACCGTGACAAATGTAATGGATGTGAAACCTGGATCTTTCTTATTCTGCACACGCGCATATTTGATCTACACAGAAGATATCTCCGCATTGAAACCACCTTAATATATTAACACATATATTAACACACATGCTATAAGTGCTTGTATTTTGTACGCAACACCCAGCACTCATATATGCTTGATACCTTTGCTTGTTCAATTGCTTTATATGACTAACGCACGTACTGTCTCTTTAATTTCATTTATTTACTAGACGCTCTTATATTATCTGCCTCACGTGCCCCACCAAAAGCTTGTAATTTTAATTTTGAATCTTATTGTACAATTTAACATAATATATGTCGCATCCATCCCACACTGTTGTCCACAATGCGTATCTGTATGATTCTTTAGCGAAATAGGAGGCTGATTATATGTATAAACATTGCTAATAATGCTCCGAAGACTCCAAGCCTAGGCTTAGAAGAAACAATTGTCAGCAATTAAATGTTCTAACATAGCTTTGATTCTTGTCTATTCTCTCTCTCTCTCTCTCTCTCTCTCTCTCTCTCTATATATATATATATATATATATATATATAATATCCAGAACGTAAACATACACACAATCAACTACGCGCATATACTAAAAAGTATGTAGACGTAAACTCACACAAACGTATTAGCGTCTACAAAGAAATATGGACAGGAACATAAATACATACACATATATATACACTCAAATTTGGCAAGTAGTAAGCAAGCAGAAATAACTAAATAAAAAAATAAATAAGAACAAAAAATATATATATATATATTTTAGTTGTTTATATATATATATTGTTATACTTTGGGAGGGTCATGTTGCCAATAAGAAATACACGCACCAGTAGCTTTCACTCAATTTTATTGTAAATTTAAAAAAAAAAAATTTATAGATTTCCGGTTGGTTGGTTGGTTCCACAACCAGGCGGTTGTTCATATATTGTCAAAGTTCTTTCGTCACACATTCTGTGACCCCTTCAGTGACTGGGATTCTTTTCTTTGTTTTGTGCTTCTCCTTTGTTCTGTCCTACGCCATCTTGTTTTTGTGTAAAATAAGATGGCGTAGGACAGAACAAAGGAGAGGCACAAAACAAGGAAAAGAATCCCCTGTAACTGAAGAGGTCACAGAATGTGTGACGAAAGAACTTTGACAATATATGAACAACCGTCCGGTTGTCGAACCAACCAACCGGAAATCTATAAATTTGTTTTGAAAAAATGTTTAAAATTTTTTTTTAAATTTACAATAAATTGGAGTGAAAGCAACTGGTGCGTGTTTCTTATTGGCAACATGACCCTCCCAAAGTATAACAATATCGGTTTCAACACACGTTTTCAGATAAAGAATCTTGCTAAACAAATTCAGAAACGATATATATATATATATATATTATAGTCGTTTAAATAAACGCTTTTCAATTATTTACATATTCATTTGCATATTCACCCATAACTTTGAAAAATCCATAATATATTTCCACTATCCAGAGAATATCCAACTGATAAGGTATGATTTTACTGGGTATGTCTCTATTTATAAAACAAACTTTGTATTTTATCTGAAGAAAGCGTACCAAAGTGTTTTGGTACCCTTGAAATACATATATAATAAAATAAATATGGTTTTATAAATATAGTTTCCATTTATTTAATATCATTGAATATTTACTCCAGGAAAAAACTGTTGAATGCTCTAAATCAGTTATAAACATTTATATTTATACTTGTCGGATTTCCAACAAATTAAATATCGCTTCTACTTATATATATATATATATATATATATATATATATATATATATATATATATAATTTAACATCCATCTAGCGGGTCCGGGTGAGATTTTACATTCATTTAATTTATTAATTTATTAATTGTGTGACCCGAATTTTCCTGGTCGTTTTTTCGGCTGTGCGAATGATTTTAAGCATTGTCTCTGTGTGTTGGTATTTAAACGATAGTTATAGCTCTGGTTTATCCAAACTATTGAGCCTTTGCCATACATTTCGAAGATTGTGTTTCGTTATTTCGTGGGCTGAGATTCCGATTCTCGATTATTTATATATATATGAGTCCAGAATTAGCCGTCGAAACGGCTTGAGCTCAGCTGTCGGGGTCTTACTGGTTCCTATATATATATATATATATATATATATATATATATATATATATTTGGTAGGTCAGACGTGATCATCGCGATTCACATACGACCTACCATACATCTTACTTATATATATATATATATATATATATATATATATATATATATGTATAAACAAAAACAAAATAAAGTAAAAGAAGGAGGGACGTGTTGACAACGATAGGTGTGTGTGTGTGGGGGGGGGGGGGAGATCAAAACAACTTAAATATAAACAAATACACAAGATATGTATATACATATATATATATATATACACATACATACACACATATATACCTATACACACATGCATATATATATGTGTATACATATATATAAAATAGATATACGTACACATACATACACATGTGCATGCATATACATATATATACTCATATATAAACACATACATACACACACATATATATAAACACACATACATACATACAAAAACACACACATCCACATACAAAAACACACACATCCACATACAAAAAAAACTATACATACATATATATGTGTGCATGTATGTATATATATACATACTACTGTACGTCTGTACACATATATGTATGTACGTATACATACTTATATTTAGGTATCAGCCGTACTAAGAGTGAGAAATGAAATTTCGTTTCATTCTTTTCCATTTATCATTTAGCCCGGCCGTCTAACTCACTCGATATGCAAACTAGGCTGCTCAGCCGTTAATATGCATAAGGAAAGTATATACTTTCAAACGTTCAATCATCTGACAGAAAGGTATACGATGCTGACGATAGCTAATAAGCTTG
>CAXHJY010001600.1:75000-157500 GCA_964016885.1 Eledone cirrhosa | reverse complement strand
TGGATAATGCATTCTTTAATTTCCTCGGCCACACATACAAACAGATCTCTGGGCTACCTATGGGCTCTAGTCTGTCCGGCATACTTGCGATGTCGTACATGGACCACCTGGAACGCAAGGCACTCAACACCTGCCAACCCAACGCCGTCGCCTTCTACTCCAGATACGTTGATGACATACTGATACTCACTTCTTCCCAGGAGATGGCGAATGAAATTCACCAAATCTTTAACGACACTGACCATCACGTCGATTTCACCATCGAACACCCTGAAGAAGACGGGTCACTCGCCCTCCTCGACTTCCATATCAACATCTCAGAAGGAGACATAAACACCACATTCTACCGCAAGGCAGCGTGCAAGGACTTATTTGTGCATTACAACTCAGCCCTCCTCAACAACACTAAGAGAGGCTATGTCCTAAATGAACTTATATGGATCACTAATAGATGCAGCGACCCGATGGGTGGTCTCACCCATACCACGCAATTCCGTAATCTACTCAAGTCTAATGGATATCCCAAGTGACTGATTAACGGAATTAGAGACCCCAGACCCAATAGACAGACACCCACTAGAAACTTAGATAAATACAAGTGCTTCTTTAAAATCCCTCACCTGAGTGAATATACCACGAACGCCATCCGCAGGGCCATACGGAGGGAGGGACTTGATATACATTTGGCCCACACAGGACCTTCGCTCTGAAGATGCCTCTCCACCAAACCCGACGAGTCAGATGGAACGTGTTCCCTCAGCAACTGCCCGATACGGGGGGCAGATTGCCTACGCACCTATGTCGTATATAAGATTCAATGCGATAAATGTAACAAGTTTTACATGGGTAGCACCATCCGACCCCTACATGTTCGTATCAAGGAACATGTCAACACCAACGCATCTTCCTTCCGTAAACACATCCTTAAATGCGGAAACCCACAGGGCAGACCATTGGTCACAGTCCTAGCGACTGAACGCAGCATCGGATCCTTAAGGATAAAGGAAGCACTTGTTATTAAGAACCTCAGACCCCCACTTAACAACCGGGCTGAGAGAAATGAACTGACATGGCTAATCTAACCATAGTGACCAGTAACAGCCCCTACGGCCTACTATCTTTCACACACACGCACTTATATGTATACCCATACACATACACACACGCACACACACACATCTATATTTATACACGCACACATGTTTATACAACCTACCACCTTTCACACCCTTTGAATTCCAGCTTCTACGGCCCACTATCTTTCACACACACACACTCACATACATACACACATACACATATACACACACAGTTACACACACATATATATTTACACACACATATTTTACGGCTTTCACGTGCTAGCGCACCCTATTGATCTAACCCAATTGGTTAGTAGCTTTTGCCACAGCCTATCACGCGCACGCGCACTCTTTCCCTCGTTTGAATTTTCCCCATAACGGCATTCCTATGTTCTAACGACAATACAACAACTTTCTGTGGCTTAGCCTGTTCCCCCCCCCTTTTGGAACTTTCCCCCCGTTGATGGGTGTGAGCCCGAAATATTGGGATTAAATCTCCACTACGGTAATCCTTCCACCTTTGTTTTGTTTTCGTTTCTCTCATTTTTCACTTTTCTCCTATTTCTTACTCACTTCCTACCTCGAGATTTCCCATCTGCATTGTTGTGGCTTTCTAAACTACATATTTTGTATATATGTATATATATATATGTATGTATATATATGTATATATGTATGTATATATATGTATATATGTATGTACATATATGTATATTTGTATTTTGAAGACCATAGGCTATTGTTCTAAAATAGTGACAATGTCACTTATTTAAATCTTCAGCAAACAGGGGAGATAAACTGACAGAGATCTGTTTCGTTCTTTTTTTATTACTTATCAAAGTTCACTACCCCTCCTGTTTGCTGAAAATTGTGTGTTGGATTTTTTTTTTATATATATTTTTTAAAATCTAAACCTATAAACGAACATATAGCAGTAATCAGAGTTTAAATACAAGACAATTGTTTTTGAGGGTCTGACAGAATTAACAAATAAAATTGAAAGCTTGGATTCTAAGTAAATGGACCATGTAAAACATAGAGAGAGACAAGAAAATGGCATAAATACATCACATTTCTCAAACGTCCCTTCGGCAGGGATGAAGATTCGAAGAATATTATAATATATATATTCTCAGGAAAATTGAAAAACTCACTGTACGGAAGCTGTTAAAACAGCAAAATACCGTCAAAGTGGCATTGGATAAAATATTTCCTTGAAGGACAGAGATCAGTGGCTTGGTGTGTGTTGACTCGAAAGAAAGAAGAGAAGAGAAGATAGGAAGGAGGAAATAGAATGGATGAAAATATGCTCTTCAGATCTCAATC
This sequence comes from Eledone cirrhosa, assembly GCA_964016885.1. Lineage (NCBI taxonomy): Eukaryota > Metazoa > Mollusca > Cephalopoda > Octopoda > Eledonidae > Eledone > Eledone cirrhosa. The sequence goes on along the minus strand of CAXHJY010001600.1, from coordinate 155,092 downwards.
TCCTGCAATTTCGTCGTAACTGAATACAATAAATATAATCTGAGTTTTTTTAATATTCTACTGATATGGCTTTAAAGTTGCTGTTTGCATAATTGCAAAGAAATCGAATATTATTATTAATATTCGAAAAACTCAGATTGCATTTATTGTATTCAGCCATGTAGAACGATAAACCATTTGTTTGTTATTTGAATATGGCAAAGCCGGCTATTAATCCCTTGCATACATGAAACTGACTAGCCTATCTGCTGATATGCAAATTTGGCTGATCAGTAGACTGGCCTATCTGCTAATATGCAGATCTGACTCATCAGGCAGTCTGCTAATATGCAAATCAGGCCAATCAATCACTGTATATTTTAGAAAATATCATATATTTTCACTAGCTCTGACAGTTGGCAGGTAAGCAGTATACTGCACTGATGAAGGATAACCACCCAGAAACATTAGTGTCTGCAGTTCTGTTTACATGCCAACACAAGAGCAAGAATGACAGTGACATTCTACTGACATGGCTTTAAAGAGGCTATTTGCATAATTGCAAACAAATCAAATATTATTATTAATATTCGAAAAACTCAGATTGTATATATATATATGTGTGTGTGTGTGTGTCTATTTATTGTTACAATTGCTGAACACTATATTTTACCAATGTATCAATCCTTTGTTTACTCCCTATCTGACAATGACAGCAACAGGTTGAAATCATTAGTTCTCACTTATACACTTACCATGGATTCTATGGTTGTATCCCCCTAACAAAATCATTTGACAGAGTGTACTAAGAGCATTTTATCATAGTGCTAACACTATGATGGTTGTCTTGTCTCTTGCAAGCTGAAACAGTCTTTTGTAGTCTCTATTGTTTGCTTCTTTACAAAGCAAATGGAACTGGGAGTGTGAACAGCAGGATAGTGTTGACCAACAGAGTGTAAAAGAAGAGAGAATGAATATGAGGGTGATTAGTGAAACTGAATGTTGGATAATAGGGGAGGGAGTAATGCAAAAAATGTGAGCAACACTCCAATCAATAAATAATGATATAATTAGGTTCAAGCACTCAATATCATGTGTATCCTTCCAATTTTGATGTGGTAGTCCATCATGGAGTGTAATTACAACAGCGATAAAGATATATACACACACAAATATTCACAGAATAAATATATTTATAGATAATGGTTTCTGATTTAGGCACAAGGCCAGCAATTTGAAATGGAGGGGAAAGTCAATTGTATCGATCCCAGTGCATTACTGGTGCTTTATTTATCAACCCTGTAAGGATGGAAGGCAAAGCCAATCTTGGCAGGATTTGAACTCAGAATGTAAAGAGCTGTAACTCTCTGCCACAAATCAGGATATCTGACGCTCTACCAATACTACCAATCCACCACCCTAATATATTTATAGATAATGAACAAGAGAATGGGTAAAAAAAAAACAACAACACTAAACAGAATAGGATAAAAATCAAGTTTATTCGCAAGACACTCAGGATAAATAGAAACAATTTATTTTGACATTTTGGACAAGGTCTTTCTACTGAAAACAAATAAAGAAACAATAAAATGTATATAAAGAAAATAAAAAAATTAATGATAAATTTGAGGCAGAAAGCCTACATATAGCCTTTTTTTTTTACATAGCAACCATTGAATGAATTGTAAATAGATGGGCAACCAAATATGGCATGCAAACTAGAGAGTAAATGGTAGAGAAATATGTTGAAAAGATTATTGTGTGTATTAATGCGTGTGTGAGTAAGTTACATCTCTGTATGTATATGTATGGATGTTTGTGTGTGTATATATATATATATATATATATATATATATATATATATATATATATGAATATATTTACAGTGTGTATGCATATGAAGATATATGATTATATATTATTATAATTATTATATATATACCGAGAGTGTGAGAGAGAGATAATTACATGAGAATACATATATATATATATACACACATTTATAATTATATACGAATACATATGTATAATTATATATAATTACTTTTTCCCTTAGCTTCTCTCTGCTAACATCTCTTGCACTCTAGTTTCTTTCCTGGTGAAAATGAGGAACTAATCTCTGATAGATAGAAAATAGTTCTTTTTCCATTACATACAAGCGTGAACCTAATAACACATTTTGTAATTGTTCTCTGTGTTTGATTTCACTGATTTTCATTGTTGAACATGCATTTACATTACTACCATAATTTTATCTCTTCACCCATATTCAACAATGCCCATTTAGCTTTCTACAATACTATCATCATTTCAAGGCAGTGAATTGACTGTTGTTAGAACATCAGATAAAGTGCTTTGCTGTATTCATTTCGGCTCTCTGCTCTCTCAGTTCAAATCCCACCCTGGTCAAGTTTGCCTTTCATCCATTTAAGGTCGATAAAGAAAGTACCAGTTTGGTACTGGGGTTGATTCTTCCTCTATGTCTCTTTCTCATTTTCTCTTTCTTATTATCAATCTTCCTCTGGAAGAAATCTGCTGTGTTCAGATCTGCAGAGAGATGGGTTCTGCCAGGCTTAAAATGCCCAAGAAATGTATACCACTATGGCATCCTTATGACTCCAAAAGGAGTTACAGGACCATATATACATACCATTATTTTATCTCTTCACACACATCCAACATACCCCTGTTTATTTCTTTACATTTTTTCTCCCAGCATTTCACCTCTTCCAAACATCCCACTTTATTTTTCTACCCTTCACCCACATAGAGCATGCCCCCTATATTTTCCTACATAACTTCCATCATTTCATCTTTTAATACATATCCAGCATAACCCCTTTATTTTTATTCAATACTACCCTCATTTCATCTCTTCCTCCACACCTCGGGATGTCCCTGTTTATTTTTCTACATTATTATTGTCATGTCATCTCTTCACCCTCATCCAACATTCCCCCTTATTTCATTTTTTTCTCCCACATCAAAGGAGACATTTCATTTTTCTACATTTCTACTATCATTTTATCTCTTCACCCACATCCATATTTGGAGTAACTGCCCTCTGTACACCATCATCATTTCCATTTAGCATCAATTCTTCCTTGCTTGCAAGGGTTAGATGGGTTGTCCATGCTGGGAGGCAAGTCTGGCCATGGTTGGCCATGTCATACCTTGCTCCGGCGAGGACTATAAATCTGGCCGGTTACTTTACAGCTGGATGCCAATCATATCTACAGTGTGGTTATGTGTTATATATATGTTTATGTATATAAGATGCAAGGAACGAAGCCTGGCAAGGAGGGCAGTGGCTCCAAGTAAATGATCTCATGGGGTATTTGTAAAGACCTGTCACACTCCTTGCTAGCAGGGAGAATAGATACTAAATGATGATGATGATCATCATCATCATTATGATATACCTCCAAGTTTTTATTATGATCATCATTTAAACTTATACTTCATCACTCTTCTATAGTTTAGTGGGTTGTTTCTATTATGTTGTCCCATATTTTCCTAGGTCTCCCTTTTATACAGGTTCTATACAATTTGTGTGCCTGCACCTTTTTGCACAATTATCCTCCTTTATGCACATCATGTGACCAAACTTCTGCAGTCTTATTCCTTTTATCCAACATATCTCTCAGTTCATTTGTGCTCCATTATTTGAATTGGCAGTATTGGTAGAGGGTCGGACGCCATGCTTTGACGCATAGAGTTACCGCCCTTTCCATTCTGAGTTCAAATCCCGCCGAGGTTAACTTTTGCCTTTCATCCTTACGGGGTCGATAAAATAAAGTACCGGTAATGTACTGGGTAATGGCTGGCCTTGTGCCAAAAAGTAGAAACAGTTATTTATGTTCACTAATTTTTCTCACTCATGGGAACATGCTTGTTTCATTTATTTCTATTCTTCGGAAATTCTCTGTATTTAAAACCCATGTCAAGTTATATAAATTTGTTTTCTTAGACTATCTCATAATTTTTGCGTTTGATAGTGCATTTTAAAATATTTTGCAACAATATTACTGTCTTTTTTGGGAAGTGGGTCATGAGGGTTGGCTTGTTTTTTGTTATTTAAATAAAATATAGAATGGATTTATTATTGTGAACGAATATAAAATATCAGATGTTCTCCAGAGACATTATATATTTTCAAATATATTTTTTAAACATTTATTTAAACTTGCCACAATAGCCAACATTTAAATTTTATATGAATAGCTTATCCTATAAAGTATTGAAGGCTATTAACATATCTTGACCCGTTTTTAGAACCGATTTATCCTTTTATAGAACTACCTTAACTATTAATACTTGATTCTCTTTATATCAGACTGATGATAACTGCTTATTGCTGCTACATGTTAGCATGGGTGGAATTCATTGTCTTCTTTCTATATTGTTGAACTGGAAAGAAAGCTATTTGATAAACGATTCTGCAGTGACTGTCCATTTCTGGTCTTTATTAAATTATCTTATCTTTGATGTACTTCTCAGACAGCATTATGTTTGGCGCCTTTGAAGCTACTGCTTTTGTTGCTGCTATTTTATTCTTTGCTTTGAACTATATTTTACTAGGCATGTTTTCAGAATGGCGTGTATGAATCATTGTATATTTTCTTTTTACTATAAAGTACTTATCTTTAAGAAACTGTCAGACATTCATTCTTTCTGATATTCTGTTTTAGTTTTATTGATTTAGATTTGTAGTTAGTAAAATTTGCAAAATTTGTAATTGACCTTTGAAAATTTTCAATATTTTATTCAGCAATATTGAAATAATTAATTAACTCATCAGAATTATATAAATGTATAATGTATATATTTGTATTTTGTTAATGATTTCCAGTTTGAATTAATGGAATTTTGGTCAAGCTCAAACACCATACATTTAAATACTTTTTCAATGTCTACAATTTATAAAGCAATATGCAGATAATTTAAAAAAATAAGATGGCTCATCATACATATTTGCATGAACCCACAGACATCTGTTGAGTTATATCAATTATAAAATAATATATTCCATTTAAGTCTGTACATGTATTCATACTTAAAACATCACACAATACTGAACTCATAGCACCCACACATAGAGCACCTAAACAGTAAAGCTCCAAATTTCATTTAACACCTGATTGAGTATTTGTGTAGTACACTTCAGAACTAAGATAAATAAGATACATACAACATGTCCCAACGGCAACTTGTACTCCGAATATGTAAATGCTGCTGATTATTTTTCTAGCCCCAAATATTTGATCAATTCTATGATAGTGGTCTTCTAAGCCATACCAATACTATTCACCAATATCCACTTACTTTATCTGGAAATGCCTGTTATCTTATTTTTGAGCAGTGTTGGTTGTTTTTTTTTTGTCATATTTTTTTGGCTTATATACAAAAATAGATACAATTTAGACTGTCATTATAATCAACACACCTTTTTAGAGAATTGAAAATATGAATAATACAATTTCAATGTATTGATTATGTAGGAAGAATCATGGATTCAGTATTGTATAGATAGTTATTGCAGTCAAACATAATGCTAAAATGATAATGATGAGAGAAAAATATTTTTCTTATAATAAAAGTATTCTGGATGGGAAGTGAAGATCTTAGTCTATTAACCATATCATTTTCAGTAGCCATTGTATTGTGTTTCTCCTAAGAAAGGTTCACTACTGTGTTGTAAAACCAATTACTTTAAAAGTATGCAAATTTAAATTTTGTTAACTTATCATAACCAAGATAGTGTGAAAAGATAGTGAAGATAAAAACTTTCACAATTACATTTACTGTTGTAGATAATTAACATATAGAGGCATTGTAACATTACTATACTGTGCCTAAAGAATTTTAAAATGTGCTCGTGCATCTATTGAAATTAACACCTGTATGTCAGTTCGACATTGAAGACAATTCAGGAAATTAAATCAGTGAAGACTGCAAGGTCTTCAGTGAGCAAGTTAGCTCTGGTCACATATTCGGCTAACCAGATAATACAAAAAAGAGTAATGCTGGTGATTTGCTTAGTAGCAATAACAGATATGTTGCAATCATTATGTAGTAGAGAAAGGAAATTAAAGAAGTTTTAAATAAATGGATTTAATTAAGAAAGTATTGAAAGCAAAACTACATCCATAATAAAGTACAGAATAGAATATAGAAAGAATATGTAATATATTTGAATTTGTACCAGTATGTTAGGACCATATTTCTAATGAGACATACTCTGTTGTCATTCCATTTTCATTTCTGTCATCTGTCTGTCCATTTTCCCTCCACCCAATCCCCAAGGATGGGCGCAGAGTTTCTGGGGCCTAATAACATGGCTAAGATATTGCAATTTTCACCTTCTGACCAATATGACGAACTTCATTTCCACTTCCTCCGAGACCAAATTGTTTGTTCTATGAGCCACCCAACTGATCCATAGTGCTCATCTGTAGCACATCATCTTGAGCACCCTCAATTGCATGGTGTCAGCCACACTTTGAATCTATGCTTCACACCCATATATAGCTACTTGCCACAACAGGGTTTTCAGAAGATTCAGCTTTGTAATCTTACTGATGCTGTGATCTCTCTATACCATATTGAATGATCTCAGGGTTGATCTTCCTCTGATTTCCTGGTTGCAGTCTGCTGTTTGGTCAATAATGGAGCTCAGGTAATTCAACTTGTCAACCTGGGCTAGTATGACCCCTTAACATCCTATGGTAAGCTGCTCTAGTTCCTTACTAATTTACTAAAATGAAACAGGTGCCACATTTTATCTGATTTGAAATATGACCAGATTGATTATGTAGGAAGAATCATCATGGATTCAGTATTGTATAGATAGTTATTGCAGTCAATATCTAGACTAATCCTCTTCAATGTGTGTCCTTTGTCCTGCTAACATTGTAAACAATAACCAGAAACTGAATACCATGTATTCATCTGCGTTTACAAGATGTATAAGTTATGTTCCCGGTTTCACCATAGGTATATAATTGTTTCTACAATAGGCACAAGGCCAGCAATTATCCCAGTGTATTACTGGTACTTTATTTTATCGACGCCCTTTAGGATGAAAGGCAAAGTTAACCTCGGTGGGATTTGAACTCAGAATGGCAAGGGTGGTAACTCTATGCATCAAAGCATGGCGTCCGACCCTCTACCGATACTGCCAATTCACCGCCCTTACTGCCAATTCACCATAGGTATATAATAACAGTACATTGTTATTATATATACATTACTGTAAGAGAACTGTGGCTGTTGTTAATAACTAAGAGTGTGTTTTTTTCTCTAGAGAAATAGTATATGAAATTGACATATATTTTTTAAAAATTGAAATGAAATATGAGCTATGAATGTAAAGTTTTTTAACCTAGATCTGTAACTGAATGCTCCAAAACTTAAGTGTAGGTCAAGTGAAAAAGTAATATTTGATGCAAAGATGATAGGATAGTTAGATTTGACTCTAGAGTTTAGGCTCCTGAGATGCAAGGTCATGGCCTAAAGAAAGGAGTGATGTGGAATCAAGATTTCAGGAAAGTTGTTATATTATGGATGTGTGATTTTTATCAACATCGAAAAACTGATAATTAAGTCAATGACAATGGGGAAATGATAACAATAAAGTGTTTGATCTGATTTAACTAATGCATTCACTAGCAATGGCTCCATTATATATCAGAGTAGGACCTCAAAATTGACATAAAATTACTTTACTCAAATAAATAATACAACTTTTAAGTGTATATTCTATGTCTATAACCTTCATAAATATCTTCTATAAATTGTATTATGAAAAGAAAAGAGATTCTAAATGAGTGCCAGCTTTGCAATTCTCTCAATCAACTTTAGCTACTACATTTCAGCACTAAACCCTTGTGCTTGCATATCCAAATGTATCTTCCAAAGAAGTGGCAGATACTGACATTAACAGTCATTCTCTCTATGTTCTCATAGATGCATAAAGCTTAGACCCATTGGACTACACTCAGTTTCTTTTACATCATATTCATTGTGTTCAAAATGACAGCTTATCAATAATTTCATTTGCATTATATTCAAGACTTAAATATAACTTAATCTCCATATAAAGGGTTATTCTGAATAAAGTCATTGAATATGGATATATTTGGTTGTGATACCCTAGAATCATAAACTAGAAATGTGTTTTGGAGGAGTAAAAGGACAATTTTTTCCTCTTTGCACTAGTTGCCGTCGAGACCTCAGGAATCCTTGGACCCCGTACTGCCAAGCTCCTTCACAAGATCAGCACATCAGCAACCCATCTGAGGAAGGACACTTGCAAAGTGGGTGGGGTGGCTGTTGCAGCAGATGTCGCTGGCTATTGTCCATGGAAATGCCTTTGCAGTTTTGTCCACAGGGTGCAGCCCATACACTGCCACATCCTAGGCCCAGAGTCCATCACCCTCTCCCCTTCCTCTTTTTCTTCTGTGACTCTAGAGTCCTTGCTTTTCCCCTCCTTTTCCTCTCATGGAATTTATAGTCCTTTCCTCTACTTTCCCATGCAGTCAGATTTTCCCATCTTTACCCCTTCCCCCTTTCTCATTACTTAATTTTGCTTTTAACCTTTTTTACCATATTTATTTAATCATCAATGGTTTTTAAGCAACTTTTTGATTTATCCTGTTCTATTATAATATACCGAGTCCGTCTCTTTAAGATATAATAAAATACAAATATTTTATCCACAAATTCTAGGATACATTGCTTGAGGTTATTAGCTGGACTACTGACTAGGTCTGTTACATTGACATTGCTAATGGTATACTCTAGCTTTTGATTGCAAGGTGGAGTCTAGTGATACACCATTCAGCAGTCTGTCCATCTTCTAGAATGCATGCAGGACTGTCCATAAGGAAGGAAAAAAGGATGGAGAAAGAACAGTGTCACAGCAGCACCAAACCCCTCTAAAAATTTCTATTGTAGTTACTGCTGTTAGGTCTGTTTTTCTCATACTACCCTTGTCAGCCCACAGTGAACGTGCACTGACAATGCTAAAAGAGTGGATGATTTACCAAATGAAGTGGATAAAGAAAGACAACCAGCTTGGACAATTAAGATCATTACCTAATGAGTTGTAATAGTTTTAACGCTGAGTGCACAAAGAAAAGAATGGACAAATAAAGTTAATATATAATTGGCAGAGATATATTTCACATTCTTTAGTGTTTACAGTGTTTCAAGATTCACAGGTTATATTATGCCATATATTTCTGGTTATAAACTACTCACAAATTAGACAGGTATCATTTCTCACTAATTTAATCTCTGGTATAACACTTTCAAGCCAAGAGAGGAGATGGGCTCACCTCGGCTAAAACTGTCCAGGAAATGCTATTTCACTACAGCACCCTCATCAGTAGTTATGAGACCATACATACATTATGCTTTCACCATCTTTAAAAGACATGACTGGAAATTCAAATTGCATGTGTGGACAATAAAATCAATGGATCAGCTAATTACTGTATGCTTTTGATATAAAATATGGTCTGGCAAAAAATGCTCTGGCTGTTTCATGTGCAGAAAATGTTTACAGTTGAAAAATTGTGTGTGAGAAAATATCTATTCACTAATGCTGTTCAAAAATTTTCTCTGCCACATCAGGTTGGAGTTTGTGTGTACTGTATGTTTATTATCTAGGTACAAACTATGTTGGTGTATTAACTATTCATTGCATTAAATTTACTATAACCCATTTTCTTAGATATATGCTGAGCGTGAAAGTGAATAGTTACATGTGTAAGTATATAGCCATTAGAAAGATTTTTGTAATTCATTCCTTCAGCTTGATTTCCATTTTGTCAAATGGAGCAATGCAGTTCTTCTATTTATCCTAGTCTCTCATCATTTGTTTCTGTAATACGAAACCCTTATTCAGTTGTTCAGTTTGAATTCTGTTTGGCATATTCAATTGTTTTCAGCTTGAATTTCATATTGTAAGATATCTGCTTTCTCTCCATTGACATGATGTTGGAATAGATTTAGAGTAGTTAAATAGATGAACAACAGTTATATTTTCATTGAATGCAAACTTGAAGTGTAAAAACTAATTATGTTATCTTTTTATTGCATCTCATTTGAAATATTTAATGTTATATTAACCCATTAAAAAATCACTGCAAATGTTAATTTAGTCACATCCAATTATTGATGCATGGTTATGTCAACCAATTGTCAGAACATTTGTTGTGAGAGACAGACGTTTAAAGCCTTATTGTTAGTATGTCCAGTGGTTGCATTACTTGTTGACATCAAATACTGATCTACAAAAGAGGCAATGTTTGCTTAAATTACACCGTGTAACATATCTTTTGTTCCCCAGTTCTAAGTATCTGTTCCTGGTTTGTTATATCCCATTATTATAAAAAAACACTATTATTTAATGAGAAGTTTGGGTTTGTGGCCAGGAGTTTGATATTTCAAAATTTTCATATTTTTCAAGAAAAAACAGTTTTAAAAAATTTATCAGTTCATATAATTAAATCAACAGAGTATATATTTATTTTATTACACAAGCTTATCAAAAGCAAACAAGTAAAAACAAATAACACTTATAAAGCAACTTATACACGTCAGAAATGACTGGATTTGCGGTTGTAGTCCAGGTCGCATTCCCGCACTAGCCCCCAGATATAGTCCCCCATAATTTTTTCATTGTAGTGGCCCTGGTACCTCCACTCTATCTCTTTCACATCTTGGTGGAATTGTTCGCCTTGTTCTTCTGAGTAGGCGCCCATATTGTCCTTGAATTTTTCCAGGTGAGCGTCCAGCATATGGAGTTTAAGCGACATCCTGCATCCCATGGCGCCAAAAGCCTTTATCAGATCCTGCACCAGTTGCTGGTAGTTTTCAGCTCTGTAGTTGCCCAGGAAGCCCTTAACAACTGCCTTGAAACAGTTCCATGCTGTTCTCTCAATCCTATTGAGCTTATTGGAGAACTCGGTAGACTCAAACACCTTCTTTATCTGAGGTCCAACAAAAATTCCACCTTTGATTTTGGCCTCAGATAACTTGGGGAAGAACTCAAGAAGGTACTTAAAAGCGGCTGATTCTTGGTTGAGAGCCTTCACCAACTGCTTCATCAACCCCAACTTAATGTGCAGTGGCAGCATGAGCACAATCCTGGGATCAACCAGTGGCTCCCATATGATGTTCCGGGTCCCAAATACAAATTCTGTTCGCTGCTCCCAGTTCTTTCTTTTGTAGTGGTCAGAGGTGGCTCTGCTGTCCCAAAGGCAGAGGAAGCATTGGAATTTGATAAAGCCTCCTTGGAGTTCAAGCAGGAAAGCCACCATCTTGAAGTCTCCAATGATTTCCCAATTGTACTGGTTGTATTGCAGAGCTTCCAAGAGGACTTTCACACTGTAGTAATCTTCCTTCAGGCAGACTGAATGAGCTAGGGGCAGTGTCGGGAACTTGTTTCCATTGTGGAGGAGGACAGCCTTCAAACTTGTGGTGGAGCTGTCTATAAATAGCCGCCACTCCTTGGGCACAAACGGCACACCAATAACGTCAAACAGTCCAGGCACGTCATGGCAGAAGCAGAAGCCATCCCTAAGAGTGTAAAAGCCTGAGAAAGGTTTGTGTCGACTTCTCTGACTTGTCACCTGCACTTCCTCCTTGACCAAGTTCCACTGCTTCATCCTGGAGACGAATGCTTAAAACACAACTTACCCTTTATTCAGTGTGCGAAAATCTAGTATCAATAAATCTCTTTAATCCACTTTTTAACAATTTTATACTTTATTGCACTTTTATAATTTTCTTTAGGTATTACTCCTTATTTTATAATTTTAATTTAACCTGAAACATAAAAAAAATCATTTAACATAAGCAAATTAAACTTACATACATCTAAAATCCAGCATACAATTCTAGTGAATAGCTTAGAATTTTAACAAACCCAAACTTTTTAATAGCACTTTTTTTATTTATTTGGGATCTAAGCAACACAAAAATAGTGATTACAAGCCAGGAACAGAGAAAAAATTTTTTTTGTTACCCAGTGTTATCAGATAATGAAATATACTGGATTGGAAGTTGGGTAGAAACAAAAATGTTGATTAAAACATTCATATATTCTTTTTAATATTTATCAAATTTTTCTTGTAATGTGTCAGAGACCAGTACTTACTTGTTTCTAACTCCAGACCAAAATCAAATGTTTAAATAAAGGTAATGAAAGAAAGAAAGAAACGAAAATATCTATGTATTCTAGTTCATATTTTTTTGCAAGAAAATTTTAATCTTCTATGTCAATTTGATGCAGTGGCTTTCTTGGCTACCTTTTACCATTTCACTATGACACAAATTCAATGTATAAAATGGCTGGTGCTGTTAATGAACCAACATGATTTGTTTCAAATTCTTTGAAAAAAGTTATAACTGATCAGTAGATGGTTCTAAGCCAGCCTCTTAAATTTGAAATCTCACTCTGATGGAAAAATTCCCATCTTATATTAACTTGAAGTTAAATAATATGCTTTCATTTGTCATAGAATACATACTAAGATTAACTGGAATATTTTGCTAAAGCAATAATTAAGAACAAGTCAAGATATTTTATGGATCTGATAATAATCATTACATATTTAAAATACTACTCATCTTTCCATAGATTATCATAGCAGTTCAACTTGGTGCTTTGCCTAGTGTCATCTTGCATTTCATATTATATGCATTCAACTTGTAAAATAAATATTATAATACATAACAATTGATATATGCTTAATATTTTTGCTGCAAATATTTTTATAAATTAAAATGTAATCTTTATATTTTTTAAAGACAAATTTGCCTTATAGGGAGAGAAATTTCATCTGGATAATTTTTACAAGTTTTTGTACAATATATAGTTTAATAAAATATTCTTAATGCCAAAAATGTAAATATAATTTAAAGATAAAGGATATCTGTTGAGATTTGTAAGCTTTCTTTTAGGTTTTTCAATTATAATCCTTTATAATTCTTGAGACAACTAACATTCACTAAATTTCGTTTTTTATATAAACAAAATATTGTTTGAGTTTCTTGATTTTTTTTTTAATATTAAATTTCATGAATTGCTTCCTAGCAATTCAAGGTAATCTAAAAAGGTTTGCTATTTTCAATGAGAATGTATACATACTCACATACACATATATATATACCCACACCCACATATTCTGTTCTATGGCTAATAAATTTAATACCGAAGTAAAGTTTAATAATACTTTATTACGGCTGTGATGAGTCTTGTTACTATAATAATAATTGTTTCTACTTTAGGCACAAGGCCAGCAATTACCCAGTACATTACTGGTACTTTATTTTATCGACCCCGTAAGGATGAAAGGCAAAGTTAACCTCGGCAGGATTTGAACTCAGATCGTAAAGGGACGTAACTCTTTGCATCAAAGCATGGTATCCGACCCTCTACTGATACTGCCAATCCACCGCCTTTATAATAATAATAATAATAATGAAATCTTTGTGTACAGTGCTCAGGTACACTACAACTCATCAAAGGTGCATGTATTGTACATAGAATAATGAATAAATATCAGGAAAATGAACAGTGTATGAGTCATGATATACATGTGTGCGTGTGTATGGTGGTGGAATATCAGGTGTAGTGCTAGCAAATTTCAGGAAGCATAGAGGTTTTAAAGGATGCAATGTCCCAGCAGCTAACAACTGATGCAGGTAGTTTATTCCATGCTTCAGCAACTCTGAGCATAAAAAAATGTTTCCAAAAGTCATGGGAGCTGTGCTCTTTTCTGAATTTGTAGGCATTTTAACGGGTGTTAGACACATGGAATTCAAAAAGGTGCTCAGGGTTGTTGTTGGCAAGATGGTTAATCATTTTTTGGATGTTTACCAAATCAGTTGCCAGACGTCGAGGCATCAATGTATCCATGCCCAGGGAAGCAAGATGTTCAAAGTATGGTAGATTCCTGAGGGAGGGTATTCGCTCTGAACAGCTTCCAGGAGGTCAACATTCTGCACTTTCACTTGTGTACACAGAGACAAGACTATGAATACTCAGGTGAAACTCCAGAATAAAAAGACACATCATTTAGTGATAATAAAAGAATATTATTAAACTCAACTTTGGAATTGGGTACTCATCCTTGTCTGTCAGCATCACATAGATTCACGTGTGTGTGTATACTCTCGGGTCCCAAATAATAATTGGGGTGGGGGGATATAAGCTGGAGATTTGGAATATGTGTTGGAATAAGCAGCAGGGGAATTGTTAATTTTTCTAGGTTGTCTCAGTCATTTAGTCATTTAGTTTACATATTGAGACCCCTTATCCTACTTTTTTTATAATGTATAGGATTTCTAGTAATGGATTTTTTTTTGTCATGTATAATGAATAAAGAAAATTGTTGCAGGAATACTACCACTAATAAAATAGATTAGCAATGTTTAATAAGGGGTGGAAGAGGGGGGTGTCTGAAAAATTAATAATTGGGGAGGTGGGCGATTATTTGAGACCCGAGAGTACACACACACACACATACATTTCTTGCCATTTCTTCACCCAACGATCCTCACCCTTGTGCATCAAATGTCTATACAAGCAGTGATCTCTTGCACACTTCATCTGTTTCCTCATACCAGTTTTTTTCTCTCAGTTCATATTTGCTTTGTCATTCACATACATTACCATTACACATCTATTAAAGCATATTTGATTCCTTTCTCTCCAGCCTTTGCATGTGCCCATCATTCACTCCCTATGTCCCACTACGATGCAGTATTGCACATAGCACACTGGCATCATACAGTCAGCCTTTCATTCATATAGAAAAACCTTTTGTTATCAACAGATATAGTAGTTCCCTGACTGTTTTCCATCTTATACTTATTCTCATTACTATGCTCTTTCTGCAACCTCCTCCACTGACAATTAGATCACGTAGGTAGAAAAGCTATGACCCACTTCTATGTATCTTCAATTTATAATTCCAACTGAATTTATTATTTTAGAAATATATTTAGAACTAGCCAACATATTTGATGGCAATTGTAAAACTTTCATTTTAAAGCTATGTAGATAGATGTAAATAAATGGAATAATTCTATCACAAGCTCTGTAATGATTTACAATGCAGTGTTTGTGGCAACATTCAAAATTATGATTGATGATAATTTTGTTGTTTATCTTAAGGTGATTTACAGCAGTTTTCATTCATTTCTTTCCTTCTAAATTGAGAAATAGAATATATCAGTGATGTTGATATTTGTTTTGAATTGATGATGATTTGGGATTAGAAGGAATGCATAACTTCAGAAAATTTCAAAAGATTGTGATTTGGTTGAAGAAAGAATGATTTAAGCATGTAACATGTAATCAAGGAAATGAAACCATGTGAGAATTAAGGAAATCAATGTGGCTGAATTGAGCGAATGGGTTAGTCAACAAGTTTGGAGAAACAGAAGTAGTTGTAGTAGAAGATAGAGCTTGACAGTGACCAGTGAATGTAAAGTATTAGTGAGTGAAAATTTGATTTTTGTTGTTTCTTTGAGTGTGTTCCAGAATTTGCATTTATCCTGGTTGCTCTGTTCCACATAAAATCATCATCATCATCATCATCATGTATGAGGGTTTATTTGCAAATAGAAAAGTGTTTGCTGATGAAATATTTGGGGGTTTCTAAATTAAGCCTCAGTCTTTGTGATATGTGGCCCCATGAAAAGCCCACAATAGGCCCAAGCCAGATGTGAAATGTAGCCGGGTGCCTCTGCTGAAAATGGACTGAGGCCAGATGTGAAATGTAGACCCAATTTCTACTACTCGGGTTTTTTAGTAATTGGTGGTAAATACATGCGTGTCGGCTGCAGGTATATAGATGTCAATATAATATACATGATATATTTGTAAGTATCAGAACAGAATAGAATAACTAGAATTTGAGGTGAATAGCTCCCTCAAAATCACAGGCCCATGTCAACTAGTCCACATGAAACACCTCCTGGTCAGGTCTGGTCTGGTGATATGTATTGGCTTTGTAAAGAAGGTTTGGTTGCCATATGAGTTGGAGCCATTACCTTCAACAACAGAACAATCTTCTCATAAAATTAATATGCAAGTAGTGACTGAGCTTTCCACAGATATGTGCACAGTCAGCATTGTTCACAAGGAGATTCAGCATTATGTGTAATATGACAAGGCTATCCCTTTGAATTACAGGTATACTTCATTTTAGCTAGTTAAGGGGACTGGAGCAATGTGAAATAAAGTGTCTTACTTAAGGACATAACATACTGCTAGGAATCAAACTCATGACCTTAAAATCTTTGGCCTAACACTCTAACTTCTAAGGCACACATCTTCACTGAGTGATTTGCAAAATAACAAAGTTTTGGAAATTATGTTTATATTAGTAAAATGAAACAAGAATTCGATTTTTTCCCCTCTTTTCCTGTTTATTATTAATGGCCTAAAGTTTGTTAGTTATTAGCAGAGCAAACCATAATTTAGAACTATAATTATCTTTTATTACTTTCTTATAACCATTATTAGAACATACTCTACTAAGTTAAAAGTTCTTTTTTGTAATATGTTGTGTGATTTTATCAAGTCCAGCAAATAAGATGATAATTATAAAACCAATATCACACTTACTACTTATTATTAATTAGCAAAGGGAGAGCTTAGCAAAATAACATTTAACATACAATGTTAATATGTGTAAAACACTGTGTGTTGTTTGCTAGTGATTTACTTCACAGTTAGCATTCAAAAGGGCAACTCTGACTTTAGATGTTCTAAAAATAACATTTAAATTCTTCCAACAAAATTAGGGCACTTTCAGCTTGATAATCTCTGGTGAAAATGGTGACAAAAAGCCTGTTGAAGTAAGTTCAATGCTCAAGAGATCATATAATATATACTTATAATAGACCTGTAATGACTGTCCTTTGCATTAAAAATTACGTAGAGCATAGAATGCAACATACATTACTGAAATGTTTGTAGTTTCTGGCCATCTTGCTTTGTTTCTGCTTGTTGCTAGTTTAATGGTATCATCTAGTGAATGGCACTCATGTTACAGAAGCATTTATCACTATAGACTTTAATGTGTTAGTACTTTTTGTGCTCCATTTTTTTTCTTTCTAGTCAGATTAGGACTCATAATTCATGGATTCATAAACAAATGGTGAATCTTTCATTGTGTTGATCAGGGCAAAATATGCATGCGGAACAAGGAAATACTACCACTTCTATAGTTTCCTCATTTAAGAGAGCACAGAAGGGTGTATAGGTGCAAGTAGCCACTTCTGGCGCTGTGTTATGTATTGATGCGCTCCCAGTGCTGAAAAAGGTGGATTCTTAGTTTTGTCATATTGGTGTGTGTTTTGTTAAATTGCATTGTTGATAGGGAATCCTACCATGATTATTGCTTAGAAATGGATAAGTTATCATCCTCATCATCTCCATTAAATTGTTATTGAAAATATTTTCATTATCTTGTATATCAAATATAGTAGTTAAATTCAAAGGCAGCAGTGGGTGGAGAATAATATGAGACTTATTTTAGATATTTATGCACAATCTAAACAAAAGGTTCACATATATCACTATTTATATACAAATCACTTTGATGAATGTAAATTATTGGATTAGAAATAATGATATTAGTTTTATTTGTAATTTATGTTTATCAGCTGGCTGAAGATCAATATAGTTGTCACCAATTATCAAAAGTTCATCAACATAGTCAATGTCAGTGATAGTGAAGTCTTGTCCTACAGTAATAATGTGACTGAAGTCTGTCCTACAGTAATAATCTAATTAGCTTCAGAAGCTTCATAGGCTGTCTATCTGTGATCATAATATCTCAGAGACAACTATAATCAATAGAATCAAAAACTGTTGCAAAGGCCACGAAGCAGCTAATGATTTGCTGCTAGTAGCTCCAGCATTATTCCAGCACACTTCTTATGATGAAGATTTGATCTGTGCTGTCTTGCCTCTGGTGACATTTATACTGGCCCTATCATACAAAAAGAGAATTGATTACAGCAAAGACAGAGACTTGTCATAAGCTACTTGCTAATGCAAAGGTCAACACCACCAATAGCATCTGAATTCTGCAGCAGATGTGTACTGGACTTTTAGGCAAGCATTTCTTACCTGACCCGATTTTGCTTCATATATCATATAGAGTAACATTATCGGCAAGTGGGAGCTTAGCTCTAGCTGTCCAGCTTCAACGATAACAAACCTAGTGACACTATATGTTATGTGAACATAAAATAATTTATGATAGCTTACTTTAATATTGAGCTTGTGCCATAACAACATTAAATGCATTATCTTTAGTAATTCTCTGTTCAGTGGACTCCAATATGAATGCAAAAGAATTAAGTAATAATTGTCATGTTATTTTTTTATTTTGTTTTTTGAAAGCACACCATATCCCAAAGGATATCTTTTCCCAAAATCTCTTGAATATATTTTTTCAGTTGGTAACTGTATTTAAACAAGCAGGGAAAAGCGGACGTAAAATGATGATGATGAAATGATGATGAGCCTTTTCTCTATATTCAGGACAAAGTTCTTTGTCTTTAGGATTATATATTGAGCTTAAAATTTCAAGATGCTGAAGAATAATATATGAAAGAAATAGAGATAATTATTTGATGATATGCTAGAATATCAGTAACAATGATTTACCTTATTAATAATCTTTTATTGAGATATTAAAAAAACCCACTATTTTCTTGTAAGAATAGCTAATAACCTATGGATTAAATTTAGAGTTACTCTATTTTAAATATAAAAACCCTTTGATACTTCAATGTTTTTATTATCAACTAGCCTGAAAGATATTTGGACTTTGATAACACTGATCTGCGATGTTTTCAAGGCCAGTTTTTTGCACTGAATCCAAAAATCATGCTAATTTTACTCAATCAGATCAGGTTAATGAAATATTAGCACATTAAAAATATCCTAAATTCCAATCTATTTGTAGGTGAATAAAACGCAATATTGAAAATATTAGACTGATTTATTCGCAGAAGGCTTACAAAATATTTTGAATAGATAGCAAGAAGAGTATAATGAACTAAGGAAGCTACTCATGGATGAATGGTCTCTTCAGGGACTTCCGTTTGTGCTGAGCAGACTGCGCATCCCTCTTTAGGCACCAGCAGTAGTCGGCCAGAAAGTTGACATCCCATCGGCCTTGATAGCATTCCTCCATAACACTGATATCTTGGTGAAAGCGCTCACCATGTTCTTCACTGAAGTCTCCACAATTCTCTGGAAAATAGTCCAGATGAGACCGGAGGAAGTGCATTTTCACTGACACGTGCGCACCAAGTTGGCGGAAATTCTCCATGAACTCATCAACCACCTTCTGATACTGGGAACTTCTGTGGTTGCCAAGGAAGTTTGCAATGACTGACTTAAGGGACAACCAGGCAGAGAGTTCAGCAGGATTCAGTGCATCATCAAAACTAGTATCCTTGATGAGTTCCCTTATTTGAAGACCATGAAATATACCTGCCTTAATTTTCTCCATGCTTTTTCGTTGAAACTTCTGATGGAGGAAAGCAAATCCCCCACCTTCCCTGTCCAATGCCTTTACAAAGTTCTTTATGAGACCGAGTTTGATGTCGAGGGTTGGAAGCAATATCTTGCGGTTCAACCAGAGGGTGGGACAAAACGTATGATCCAGGTTTTAAGGTCATCAGCACAGCTATCCCATAAGCACAGAAAGCATGGATACTTTGTGTAACCACCTTGAAGTCCTAGGATGAGTCCAACAACTTTAAGATCTCCACAGATCAACCATTTATGTTTCTGGTAGTTCAGAGCAGACAACAAACGTTCCATGCTTTTGTGGGATTCTTTCATTTCAACTGAGTGCCCAACAGGGATCGATGAAAACTTGTTTCCGATATTCAGAAGAACTGCTTTGAGACTTCTGTTAGATGAGTCAATGAAAAGTCTCATTCCATAGCATCATACTTCAGACCAAGTAATTCAATCAGGTCAGCAATAGACCAGTGAAGTAGACCAGTGAAGATGCTTCATCAAACATGAAGAATTTTCTAAATTCTCTCTCGCGGTCCCGATACCAATAGAATGTTGATCCTGGCGCCAGTAGACATTTCTCTCGAAGACAAGAATCCAGTAGCTGGGCAGACTCCTTCGAAAGGTTCAGGTCTCGTGTCAGGTCATTGAGTTCGGCTTGGGTCAAAGGCACCGGTTGGTCGTCCTCTTCTGACCTGTATTCATCACACTTAGCTGTATCAATCATGTCACTAGATTCGGAATCAGAACTAGATTCCATGGTGACATTTGCCTCAGGAACAGGAAGATCGGGGCCATGGGGGACTGGCTTTATGGCAGAAGGAACATCAGGGTATTGAACATGGTGCTTGTTCTTGCGATTGATGCCTTTTAGATTTGTCATGCAAAAGTAGCAGTCGGTAACGTGATCTTTCCCTTCCCTCCACACCATTGGGACACCAAATGGCATACTCTTCCTTTTCTTGTTCCTCCAATCCCGTAAGTTCTCTACACATGTTTTGCAGCAGATATGGGGAGCGAATAGCTTATCCTGGTCCCCTAGTTTGACTCCAAAGTAAGCGTGATATGCCTTCTTCACAAAATCCGTGATTTTTTCTTGACGGTCTGGAAGAACCACATGTCCGCATATGTAACAGAACCTATTAGGGTGGTTTTTACACTTCTGATCCATTTTTCTAGACCTGAAAAGAGAAATACAAATAATTATTAAAGGTTACCCACGACCCGGTTTTGCAAAAGCAAAGCCCATAAACGCTTGGATTGCGATATTTTAGAAAAATATGCTGGAAAAGAAATAGACTATACCTTAGAAACCAGACCTGACCTAGAAAAATAAACTGTATTTTTGAATTCAGCATGCAAAAAGGGTCCTAAATCATTTGGAAAGCCCTTGACCTTTTTAAAAAAGTTTTGAAACGCAGACCAGTGTAATCATTGATTTCAGCAGATTTGAAAGGCAAATCTAAACTATAATAAAGCAAGGGCTGCGGGACTGCATATGGTTTATTTCTTTAATTCCGTTAGTAAAATAAGTTGGATTACTTTGAATAAATAATAAATGAATATTACATAATTTATGTGCTAAATTTCGTAAACAAATAATTTCGTAAAAATAATCTAAAATTGATGGCTGGTCCAAAGTGTGCATGTGTGAAGGCTGGTCCGAAGTGCGCATGCGCAAAGGCTGGTCCGTACTGCGCATGCACGACGGCTGGTCTGAAGTGCACCTGCGTGAAGTCTAGTCCGAAGTGCGCATGCGCGAAGGCCGGTCCGTATTGCACATGCCCGAAGTCCGGTCCGTACTGTGCATGCGCGAAGGGTGGTCTGTATTGCGCATGCGCGAATATATATATATATATATATATATAGAGAGAGAGACACATACATACTGCACACAAATCGTCTATTATGAATCCTCCCCGGATGAAGTAACTTGCAAATTCTTCGTAATTTTTGAAATGCAATTATACATCTAACGGACACACTCTCTAGAATAGATATATTTGTGTGTGTGTGAGAGAGAGAGAGAGAGATAGACAGGTAGGTTGGCAGGTAGATAGATAGGTCGATAGATCAATACGTAGATATATAGGTAGGTAGATAGAAGATAGACGATAGTGTGGTTATCTGTATATGTGGCTGTGTGTATGTATGTGAAGATGTGGAAATAAGGAAAGGATAATTTACTACAGTACCAATGATTCAATCCACAGGTGTATATTCTTTTTATATATATATATGTATGTGTGTGTATATGTGTGTGTGCATAAATGTTTATGTATATATATATATATGTATATGTGTGTGTGTCTGTTTGCTTATGTGTGTTACTGTATCTGTGTATGTGTGCATATGTGTGTGCGTTTATGTCCGTGTGTGTGTCTCGTGATTGTAATGTTGAGAGTTTGAATCCCATCAGTGCATTGTGTTCTTGAGCAAGATACTTTATTTCACCTTTCTTCACTCCACTGAAGTAAAAAAAAGTGTACTCTGCCAGTAAGTCGAGGAAACCAATGTAGTCCCACCCTGAAACCCTCTGTTATATGTGTCTATGGAAGGCTCAGACACTCTCACCTTAATTTCAGACAGTTCTATTTGAGAAATCTAGCTGGAAGAATCCTCGTCGCAAGCGATAGGGTACCATCATACATATGAACACATAGACACACACTCACACGTTTCGAAGAGAAGAGATCAATAAAATAAGTACTAGATTTTAAAATATATGTACTGGAATCGAGGTCAAGAAAATCCTTTAATCGTAGTACCCCAGCATGGGCACAGTCTAACGTCTGAAACAAGTGCAGGCCGGAGAATTGTTCTTCCTCCTTCAATCTATGGTTCCCTTCGCTTCTACAGTGAGTGCTTTCAGAATTCGATGACTGTGGTCCGACACATGGGAAAGCCATCTTATTTCATCGCGGTAACAACTAACCCTAACTGGGAATAAAAAATAGTTTTCACCCTGGTGAAGAACCTAGAGACCGTCCTGATATTTGTGCAAGAGTCTTCAAGATCAAGTATGACAGCCTCATGGTTGACATACTGAAAAAAAATGTCCTAGGAAAAGTTGTGGCTCATTCTGCTACAATAGAGTGGCAGAAAACGAGGCCTCACTCATGCTCATATTCTGCTGATTATGGCTGAAGATAGCAAGCCCAAAACTGCTGATGCCATTAATCAGGTAGTGTACTGTGAGATTTCTGATAAAGAGACCAATCCAATTCTGCATAAGATCATCACATCCTGCAACATTCATGGCCCATGTGGACAAGCTAATATGATGTGCTCATGTATGGAAGGGCTTGGACAACAACGGCATTGCTCAAAAATTATCCCAAGGCATTCAGACAAACCACATTTGTTGCCGAAAATTCCTTTCCGGAGTATAGAAGGGATAGACAGCATGGTGGTCACACCCATACAATCCAACTTAAAGGTCAAGAATTTACTGTTGATAATCGTTGGATTGTTCCATACAACCCTTTCCTCTCATTGAGATAGCAGTGCTAAATCAATTGTGAGGTTGTCCAGTGTCAAGGCTGTTAAGTACTTATATAAGTACATCACAAAAGGATTAGACAAGATCACTTTCACTATTAAGGATGATCACAGAAATTGTGTCCATGCCCAAAATGAGATTGAGACCTATATCAATGCACGGTACATCTCAGCCAGTGAAGCATTCTGGAGAATCAATAAATTTCCATTACATCATTGAAAACTGGCAGTTGAAAAGTTGCCTTGCCATTTACCTGGGGAACAAATGGTTGTGTATGAGTGAGGGCAGGAAGAAAGTATTGTTTCTAGGGGACAGCCAATGACTAAGTTGACAGAATATTTTCAACTGAATATTAGAGACCCACTGGCACAAAACATATTGTATATTGATATTCCTAAATATTTCACTTGGACAAACAAAAAGTAGCAAAGAAGAAAAAAAGGACATCTGGAGGGTGATCAACAATTTATGAGTGAATCTCTTGGACGCATTCCAACAGTATCTCCCAGTAGACATCAATCTGAATTATATTACCTCAGGATGATCCTACATCACAAGGCTAGGGCAACTTCATACAAAGATTTGAGGACAATTGAAGGAGTTGAATTTCCAACATTCCAAGAAGCATGCAGGATACTTGGTCTGTTAGATGAAGATGGAGAAAAAGACAAAGCTATGGAAGAGGCCTCATCCATTACGCTTGGTCCTCAGCTGCAAGAGATCTTCTGCACCATTTTATTGTACAGCATGCCAAATGACCCTCTGCAGTTCTGGGAGAAATGGAAGAATTGTCTTGCAGAGGATATCATGCATAAACGTCATGAGCAAGTCATGTCCATGCAAACCGAGCAGATTGTTCTACAGAAGATCCAACAAAGATTTCTACATGATGGCTTGGACATTTATGCCAACTATGGACTTCCTCGGCCAGACCCAACTATTGTTGCCATACCAGAATTCAACAGGGTTCTTTTGGCAGAAACTGATTTCAATACACACCAACTGCAATCAAACATAAATGAACTTCTGCCAACATTGAATCTTGAGCAACTGGTTATTTTTCACAAAGTAATCACCTCTGTAAATGAAAATTAAGGCAGAATTTTCTGCTTGAATGCAAGTGCAGGTACAGGAAAGACCTATGTCATAAACATCCTATTGGATTACCTCCGATCTAAAAAAAAAAACAATTGCCCTTGCCACTGCCATATTTGGAAGAGCAGCCACTTTGCTTCACTAAGGTAGAACTCTTCATTCCAAGTGCAAGATTCCTCTCAATGTGACTGCTGAATCAACTTGCTTCTTCACAAAGAGGGATGACACAGGTGAACTTATGCAGCAAGTTGACCTGCTAATCATTGATGAGATAGGTATGGGACATAAGCATATCTTTGAATGCCTTGACAGGAGCTTCAAAGATGTTCAAGATTGCAAAAAGCCATTTGGTGGTCTAACAGTATTACTATCTGGTGACTGGAATCAAATTCTTCCAGTTGTACGTCATGGTGCTAGACCACAAATAGTTGAGGCAACCATGAAGAGATCCTATCTCTGGGACTATGTGGAAACCATGGAGATGACAACCAATCAACGGTTGATTAATGCAGAGGATTCTGATGAAAGACAGTTTGCAAACTACCTTCTTGATGTGGGAAATGGTAACATTCCAACTGTTCCAACTGTAGGTGCATTCACAATTCTTCTGCCAAATGAACTTTGTCTGGAATATGGTAATGTGTCTGGACTGTGTGATTTTGTGTATACAAATCTTCCAGGAAACTACACAAAACCACTATGGCTTGCAAATAAAGCCATTATCACTCCAACAAATGATGCAGCAAGATTGGTGAATGAGTTCATGGTCAACAAGTTCCCTGGTCATGAAATAATCTACAGAAGCTCTGATACAGTAGATAATGAACTGCAATATCCAATTGAGTTCATCAACAAACTTACCACATCAGGCTTCCCAACACACATACTTAAACTGAAGAAAGGCAGTTGCATCATGCTTCTGAGAAATCTGGATCCTCTAAACGGGCATTGCAATGGTACATGCTACATCATCATCAGTTTACATAATCATGTAATTGAAGCTGAAGTGGCATTGGGTCCCAATGTTGGAACAAGGTTGCTAATCCCAAGGATACCACATGTATCTCAAGAGCTTGAGTTCCCCTTCACCTTTACTCGCAAGCAATTTCCTGTCAAACCAACCTTTGCCCTTACATTTGAAAAGATAGGTGTATATCTACCAACACAATTCTTCTCACATGGTCAGATGTATGTTGCATTATCACGAGTTACAAAAAAAGAAAATATAAAAATATTAAATGAAAGGGTCTGTTTGCTGACAACTGTGTCTACAAAGAAATTCTACAGTGATGTGAAACAGCTATCACTCTCTTTTAGTTGAAATGCATTTCAGTTACTTTTTAACTGCTAGAAAAGGGGCACTACAAAAACTTAAGAAGTCTATATGTGAATACAGTAAAACAACAATATAGCGAAGGTCAGCTCTTCGTATTGGTAAATGTAATTCATTCCTTCATACAGCAGCATCTATCTTCAAATTCACTGCTTGAAGCTTGCCATCGGCATTCTCAAGTGAAACAAACCCCAGCAAAACGATATAGGAATACCACAAACGAGGTGATTGCAAACAAATAGTTTTAAATGTAAGGCTAGTTGATGACTGGGAAAGAAGGAGAGGAGGTTGTATCATTTTCCGTCAACAGTTTCATCGCTTTTCCATCTCCATTATCGCCTTTTTTAAAAATGTATCATCGATTACTTTACTGATTACAGAAGTACACAGAAGTAACACAGTCTTTGTTCAGTTTATGTGCATATTGTCAATTTACGTATTATATCTATGTACATATATAGTTGCGTATATCAATATACACACCATATATGGTAGCAGAAAACCACCTGAAGGGCAGTTCTTCTGCTGCTATTTTATAATTATGTTCTTTAAGACAGTCCTCCATAAAAGTTTTCAGGATGTAACATTACATTAAATACTTGACAATTATCTAGATGAATTATATCTTTGTCAAACTGTTGGTTTGTTGTTAAATGGAACAAGTTATCTTGATATGAAATGAATATAGTGTCATTAATTTTTTTATTTGTTTACTTTGTACAGTAAATATTTGTGGATTGTAATTGCACCCATTATGTTAAATATTGGCATCTTATATCTAAAAATTTAATCAAAATTAATTCAAACTTGTTTTCATATTCATTATATATTCTGTAGTTGGTGGATTGGCAGTATTGGTAGAGTGTCGGACGCCATGCTTTGACGCATAGAGTTACGGCTCTTGCCATTCTGAGTTCAAATCCCGCCGAGGTTAACTTTGCCTTTCATCCTTACGGGGTCGATAAAATAAAGTACCAGTAATACACTGGGTAATTGCTGGCCTTGTGCCTAATGTAGAAACAATTATATATTCTGTAGTTATGCTTATGTGAGAAAATACTAAATGTTAATAAATTGACCTGTTTGACATATATGAAAAGAGAAAGCTATTTGTTAAAAACATTAACAAGAACCATTCCAACATAGATTCTATTTGGAATATTTTCACTCTTACTGTTCTATCATATTTCAATAAACTTAACATTTCATTGATTTCTAAACACTATCCTATGTTTAATATTGAAATTCTGTTCTCTTTACAAGTTGAGAAAATCATTTGAATATGTATAGTAGTCTATTATATATATATATATACACATAATAGTCTTTATGAAGTTCTTAAACTGCTTCAAACATACTAATAAATATATTTGAAGGTCTTTTTAAAATACGTTATACTTGTTGAGTTCTATCATAACCCCTCTATGTATGCATGTGCGCGCACACACACTCATACATTTGATTTGATTTTTTTCAGTAAATCTGAAATTGTAATGCTATTTTTCTTATGACATTTGTTCTACATACATTACTACACATAAAATATTTTTCCTTTCAGATGAAAAGTTCTATGTTGCCAATCCCGAGAATGTGTTGCAAGAATTGGCCAATAGTTCTGTTGGTGTTCTGTACATCTCTGATGTACGCAGAAGCTAGAGAACCAGCTTCTCATCTTCAGATTATGAGGGATCTTCCAAGTTCGATGCGGAAAGACATACCTATTCCAATGTTTATTCGAAGCAATTATAAGGTTTGTAAAATTCATTTCATCTTTTTTAAGTGATTATTAATTAGTTTGCTTGCAAATTTATTGGGTTCTTTAAAAGATATTCTAATGAATATAATTTTTATGAAATCAATCATAAATTAATTTTATCATAATCATTCCAACTAGAAATACAAATACATTTCCAGTTATCATTTTTCATTATATATTTAAATATTTCATTACTTAATTTACAAATATTGTATTAGTGATATTTTAATAAATCCATACATTATCTCACAATTATTAAATGGCGGAAAATGTTGTTTACTCGTATAGCTTGATAATGTTTCTAGCTAATATGAACAAACCCCAGCAAAACGATATAGCAATACCACAAAGGAGGTGATTGTAAACAAATAGTTTTAAATGTAAGGCTAGTTGATGACTGGGAGACGAGGTTGTATCGTTTGCTGTGAAGCAATAGCCTTGCTAAGTTATGAATTTTGATATCTATCTATCCGTCTTTCTATCTATATACTTATCTATTTCATGTTAGCATGGAAGATAAACGAGGATGATGATGATGATATCCATGAATTTATGAATGTCTTTTGAACTTTGAACTTGTATATATAAGACTCACCTGAGGAAGCTGAATCTCATGTCAGAGATGACATAGGACCATGGTGATTGGCAACATGCAGTGCTGCCAGCACAAAAATGTGACTTGACCCATTTGTCTCCTCTTCCAAGTAATAAATCTCACCATCACTCAAACAAGTTATAACTCCTTAGTAGCTGTTCACATCATATCAATAACTTTGACTCTATCTGAGATCATGCCACTACTTTCTTCTCACTCAATTCAGTATCACCTCACTTCATTCTAAATTCTAACTCACCAGTCCTGACTATTTATCTATTTGCATCATCCACTATTCAAGATTAATCCTTCCCTCCTTCTCACCACACTGTCAAATTCCTACAAGCTTGTTACACACTCATGACATACTTTCTTACCCCTCCTCTCCCCATGTAATCCTTTTGAGCCCCAGTACATCTGTCATAAATTTATGACATTATACTTCTCATCCAACCCTTTATCTATTGTAACTTACCCATAACATACTTATCATCTTCCTGCCTCTTCCATCATATCCAGACATAGAGTAGAGAGAGATCTTCAGTTGCAGCAGTGAATAACAGCCTCTCTTGTGCTGATGGTGTGATAAAATGCATCCAGGCATAGAAATCATATTATAAGGGCTTAAGAGGACCCTTCAGTCATGACACAGCAACCCCTCTAGAGCTGGCATTTCGAGTGTGTCCTGTAATGTGGTTGGGGACAGGAAGCACTTCCAGCTATGCCAAAAAAAAAAGGCATGAGAGGATTCCTCAGGCGTGTGAAGGGCACAACAACAAATGTTCATTAGCACTGACTTTGTCTGTGATATATCTAACTCTTGTTAGCAGGGAAAACTACCATTAAATGATGATAATGACAATCATATATATATATATATATATATATATACATATATACATATATACATATAGATATATATATGTATGTATATATATATATACACATATAGATATATTCATGGGTTATATGTATTTTACCCACAGATATACCCATGTACATGTGTGTATGTATTAATTTGAAGGTATAACTTTACAAGTTACAAATGTTTAATACTAAATACAAGTTTTTCGGTGTAAAAGTTATAGTATAATGGTTTTTCATGTAATACATTAAATTGATTAATGATCAAACTAAAAAAAAGTTACTTGACACTTTGTTAGATTGAGTGCTGGATATTTATTATCATTTTCTATGGAGTGAATATTTTGAGAATTAGTCCCTGCATTCTAGACTTACAGACCAATTTGATTCAATATAATTTTTTTATTTTGTCATGGATTTGGTCATGATTTTTAATTCGGCTACCTAAAAAAAAAACCATAAAAAATGTAATTACATATCTCAGAAATTTAACTTGTGTGAGTAGTAAGTAATTTTGATTCATGACAGTTCTATAATAACTGTCAAATCCACATATTATATAGATATGAATTACTATGTACAGTATCGATTCAATCTTATTGGTAGGTGTTCTTTTGATTATATAAAATTGTATTAAAAACTAAATCCTGAAATTTATTAACTCTTGAAGTCCTATACCACATGAAAATAAAGTGTTTACTGTTAATTACAACGATCTGTCCACAAGTAACTACAAACATTTGAATTAATATGCCTGGTTTTAGATATTTTCAACTAAATCATCACAGGGTTTTCAGAGTTGATATCTTTAAAATTTTACTCTGTTGTGATAATCAGATTCCTTGTAATGAGAAGTGTTTATTAAGTGTTGTGTTAAATCTAGTTATATCAAGGAAGTAGGTGTCTGTATTATTCATGCACTTTCTGATCACATTAGAAAAGTTGATGAAATTAAATGTTTTTAACATATATATATATATATATATATATACTTACTTACAGTTTGTTTACAAACCAATGAACTTAAGAATTATAGGCATTTAATAACTGACAATTGTTTCTGCCCAGGTTATGCTTCGTATAACAAATCGTTTTATTTAACAATTTGACATTAGTGAATATAGACTGTGGGTATCATCAGAGTTTAATTAAAGTCACGCAGGAAACAAATTAGAACAGATAATATATATATATCACTCATCAAAGTATCATGATAACAATTTGCAGTTAGAAATACAGTTAAAAAAAACACTGTTGTCAGAAAAATATCACCTCCCCAATTCCCCTATGCATCTCCCCCACCTAAATCCCTAATCCACACCATAAAGTGGTCATCCTGAAGCCATGACAAAAAGTGCCTAGTTCACACTGTAAAGTGGTTGTGTAATATCACTACAAAAAGCACCCAGTCCACACTGTAAAGAAGTTGTGTAGGAGTCATGATAAAATGTGCTCAACCCACACTGTAAAGTGGTTGTGTAGGTGTCACAACAAAAAGTACCTAGTACACACTGTAAATGTGGCTGGATTTAGGAAGGGCATCCAGAAACAAAGCTAAAATTAGTTCTGTGTGAGCAAAACACGGTCCTCCGACCTGAATCTTTCACAAGAGGATGGCACGTCGTACTCATGCTAGCATGGAAGATGGATGCTAAATGATGATGATGACAATGATGAGGATATACATATATTTATTTACATACATACATACTCTCATACAAACAGATATATACTTAGACATTTGTAATACATATACATACATGTGTAATATACTCACACATTTATATACACACAGATAGACGAATACATGATACACACATTTATATACGCCATCCTAATATGTATGTGTGTGTATATATATGTACATACACATTATTTTTCTCCTCAAATCACTCTTTTCTAGCTTTCTATTTTTTTTAGTTCTCATATATATACTTATATATACATACACACATGTATATATATATATATATAGATATATAAGTATATATATAAGAACTAAAAGAAATAGAAAGCTAAAAGAGAATGAGAAGAGGATGTATGTATATATATATATATATATATATATATATGTATAGAGTGTGTGTGCATATGTCAGCTGTGCAAAGACTGGGCAGATCACAAATCGGAGTAGTACTTGATGCATGACAAGATATAGAGTGGGTATATTAATGAGGTAAAGATCCAATCATGAGTTTCTCCTTGTAATCTCTCCAAGTTAGGAGAGATCACAAGCTGAAACCACAGAGTTCAGTTAGACCTTTACCACATTAATATATCTTCGGATACATCTATATATATATATGTGTATGTATATATATATATGTGTATGTATATATATATATATATGTGTATGTATATATATATATATATATATATATACACACAACTATCTACAGACACACACATACACATATATACAGATACATATATTTTACTGACACACATATATACATATATACTGATACATATATTTTAGGAAAGTATTGATATTATGTGTATGTGCATTATATGTGTGCGTATTTTATGTTACAAATTTTATATGTCATATTTATTAGGGTGGAATTAATTGTAATTTAAAAAATTTTTTTCTTCTTTTGTTGAATCTTAATATCCTATGTTGAGAACATAATTCAAATAAAAATTCTGAAAGAAAGCAAAAAATGCAAAACTTATTGTTGGTTTTGTATTGCATTTTAGTGATGGTTGTGTATGTGGATGCAAAAAAAAAAAAAAGATTATAAACATTTTGTTTTGCAGAATTGCAATCTCCAATATTTAAAAAGTAAATATCCTAAATATATTTTTTTGGACCCCCCCCCCCCCACACACACACACCAAAAAAAAACAGTAAAAAATGCCAGGAGAGGTGCATGCTTATAGCAAAACTTAGCCCTGTGTCAATAAACTTAGCCCTGTGATACAATATGATTTTACTTTGATTTGATCTAAGTAGCAGCCAAGCATTAATGGGGAATGACATTCATTTGTTTAAAATCATTATAGCTTAAGCATTATTATTTGGATTGGCAGTATTGGTTGAGGGTCGGAGGCCAGGCTTTGCAGCAAAGAGCTACGGCCCTTTATGATCTGAGTTCAAATCCCGATGAGGCTAACTTTGCCTTTCATCCTTACGGGGTTGATAAAATAAAGTACCAGTAATACACTGGTATAATTGCTGGCCTTGTACCAAAAGTAGAAACAATTATTAATATTATTATCAGGGGAAGTATAGGTAGAGGGTTGGACGCCATGCTTTGCAGCATAGAGTTATGGCCCTTTATGATCTGAGTTCAAATCCTGCTGAGGTTAATTTTGCCTTTCATCCTTATGGGGTCGATAAAATAAAGTACCAGTAATGCACCTGGGTAATTGCTGGCCTTGTGCCAAAAGTAGAAATAATTATCATCAGTATTATTCATTTATTGCATAATTCTATTATTTTACTTCACAATGGACTCCCAACACTGTCGTTCATCATCACCCTCACTATTTAATGTCTATTTTTCTTTGCTTGCATGGGTTTAGTGGGTTGTCATATATTGAGGTATGACTGGTCAAGTGACTAAGCTTTGTTCATATACTCCATTTTTTTTACTTGAGTTTTATGGCTGGATGCCCTTTCTGATGGCAAACTTTACAGTGTATACTGGATGCATTTTATCATAACTCTAGCATGAACATCTTATAGGGTAGACAGGGTGCGTCTTGGAGCACTAGCACTACCCCAGTATGACACTAGGATGCTTGTTGATAGTAATCACAGCTAAATCTTCCCATCACTCCCCACCCATCCTAAACAATAGTGATGAACAATTGCAACAAAACTATCCTAAACGATTTCATAAAATCTCATTTTCCCATTCTTAATCAACACAGAAATGAACAACAATAATTCTACTAAGCAAACATAAACAATAATATCAACATAAAGATAGTGGCTCTGAGAAACAAGCAACAGTAACAACAATGCAATAGAAATGAACAACAACAAAACAAACATGTATGGTATTTTAATATGAACTTGAAGTGACAAAGAAGGAAATGGGTTTTAAAATGGGGGCTGGAAATGGGTTTTAAAATAGTGTCAAGGAAAGAGAATGAAATGTTTTATTTACTTGAGAAAACTGATCATAAAAATGGATCATAAATACTGGCCTTTTGTGAAAATATACTAAAATTAGAATTTTAAAGATATTACTATTAATTTCTTTACTGAAAGGAAAAAAAAGTTTGCTGGTGTAAAAGTTACACAGATAAATAGCAATTCTTAATTGAGCTTTGATCAGTTATAGCAGATGGTTGTATTTTCTCTAGAAGGAGAATAAAGCAAATTTGAATTTAGATAATTCAATTTCAGAATATTGAATTGAATTAAATATCATAAATCATTCAGTTTGTTTCTCTAACACCTCTCATAATGTTGCATTTCTCATAGATTTATGACTGTTGGTCTCACTGTGCTAAGAGATAAGTACAAATTAAACAAAACAAATGTTAATATTTTTAGAATATTATATTTCAAGAAACAGTTTTTACTTTTGATAGTTATTGCAGATAGTTATGTGTGTAAATAATGAGTTTCGTTTTCAAAAATGTTCTGATGTAATACTTATGTAATACTTATTGTTTTCTTTTAAAATAAAGTGTAAAATATATTTTATCTTTTATTGATAATTTAACCTCCATGATAGGTTTTTCACATGCACTCAGTTTTCATTGCTTATATTTTCTTAATGAAATTCAGCTGAAAAGATTATGATATATTTATCTTCTTCATTAATTTTTGAACTACACTTTGCTAAGTTTCAAATAATATTTAAACATAAAGTAGTCCTCATTATGTACCTACATATCTCATATCCCTTTTTCCGAATATGTGTTTCTTTTTCTCTACAAATGTTTATATTTTTCTATTCTAATTATGTACATATAAAAACATAGCATTCAAAATCTTCACTGTTTTTCTGCATATTTTAAAATGTTAGATGTCTTATAAAAAGAAATTGGATATCTTTATCTTTTACAAAGTGTTAAATTATGATTGATCAAAACATTAAACACTTCTTGGGAAAGAAAATTATCTGTACAACTCATTATGACTGCAATCATCATTAGTTTGTTGCAGATATTTATTTTGTTACCAGAATCTCATGATCTAATTATGATAAAAAGAATTGATTTTACAGTTTCATATATTTTTTCTTTTTAATATTTGAAGAAAAGAAATATTTTATACACTTTATATATAGCAGCTAAAATAACTTAAGAATTATTGAGTTATTCAACTTAAAAGGGCTTTTAAACAGTTAACTAGAATGATCATGCTGTTTCAATATCATTTATGTTCTATTCTCAACTGTTTTCATTACTCTAAATTAGTTACAAATCATTAATAAACAGTTAACTATTTCATGATGAACTTAAAAATAAGTATAAGATTTAAAGATTTATTTGGTTTCAAGAAGTAAGAAACATTCACAAAATCCCCCCCCAAATAAACCAATAATGTATACAATTTGTACTTTTCATGTTACATTTTGTTGAATTACAATGAGAATCATGGGAATATCAAATGAACTATGCAATATTAAGAACGATTTCAGTAATTGTTGTGTGATCAAGGAGAAAAACATTTAGGCACCGTCTTAAATTAGAATATATTAAAGAATTTAAATATCTTTTTTTCCAAGTCAAACTTTACTTCATGTAGAATTGTATAAAAAGTCTTTAAGAATCTCATACACATTATTTTATCAATAGTTGTTGAGATAAAAAATTACTTCATCTCTCGTCCAAAATTAATAGATACATTTGAAGAATCAACTTTCCTTAGTTTTGAACTACAAAGTTACAGAAAAATATGATTTGCAGGCTAAAATATTATTTTTACATTGCACAGGAGCTGCAGCAAGATCTGTGGTTCATATCCTGTTATTATTTTCTTATATACATGACCAAGAGATTTCACTCAAAATATGTCAATTTGTGAAACTATAAATAAGCACAATAGGTGAGGAAGCCTGATAGAAAAGCCTGATAGAAAAAGCAGACAATCTCAAATTACAGTCGTAAATTAGATAAAGATATGTCGGATAAAGTAGTCCTTCTTGCCCCTAACCCTAAAAACCAGGATGGTCATGGCCAGAACAACTTTGACCATGGGTATTCTTGATGACAGCTGACCTCATAGCTGTGTAACAATAATTGTTTCTACTTTAGGCACAAGGCCAGCAATTACCCAGTGCATTACTGGTACTTTATTTTATCGACCCCATAAGGATGAAAGGCAAAGTCAACCTCGGCGGGATTTGAACTCAGATCGTAAAGGGACGTAACTATGCTGGAAAGCATGGCGTCCGACCCTCTACCGATACTGCCAATCCACCGCCCTTGTAATCCACCGCTGTGTAACAATAATGATCTATCATTACAATCATCTGATAAGGAACCAGTGTTTTATATACTTGTGAAGGTATGCTCATATTTGATGTGTGCAAGAGAGAGAGAGAGAAACAGATTCTGGTCTGGCTTACAGTACAAGAACTTATGTAGTGCCTCTCTGATCTAATGGTTCTAGTTTTCTCACCTATCTGTTACATTTTATGCCTAGAAGAGCAGAGTTTTAATATATTTGCAAATTTAAATATTGGGTATATATTTTGATAGACCAATAAATTTCATCTCTATATTCTATAAAATTATATTCGATTTTAAAACCTTTACCTATTGGGTGGATAGGGGAAAGTAACATGTGCTTTGTTGTTTGATAAAATTTAATGTCTTTGACCAAATTTGAATCCATGAAGGAAGATTAGAATAACCCAATAACACAGCCATTTATATCCTAATTACATGTTTATTACATTTGGAATATTCATTGTTTGTAATGGATGAATCTCTATGATGTGAATGGCATGAAAATCAATTGTTATTGATCTAATGAATAAGATCATTCCAGAGGTAAATCTTCATTATCATTTAAAAAAAAAAAAATTAATAAGATAAGGCAAAATTTTATCTCCAAATTATCTTGTATGTTTGAGAATTTAATTTATCTACTAACTGTTTTAGTTATCCGAATTGTTTGAGAAATAACTGCTATAACCATTTTAAAAATTATCTTTGTAATATTGAAATTTCTATAGTTTAAAAGCTTTTGCTACATCACTCCAATTTAAAGTTTATTTTAAGTTTTTATTTGTATTATAATTTTCAGAAGAAAATATATTAAAGAGGCAGGTAATAGAAACGTAAACTAAGTAATTGAAAATGGAGATAAAGCATATAATTGAAACATACATAACAGTATTATTTATGGCTGCTACTCTATTAAAAAATGTATAACTGGCAGTTAAATTCTTAAATGACATTGACTAAACAATGTTGAGAAAATATAGGAAGGGTTAACTAGGGAAGTTATATGGACATCTGATAAAGTATTTATAGTTTGTTTACTGATATGGACATCTGGTAAAGTACTTATAGTTTGATTACTGTTATCTAAATCTTCTGTAAACCTCTTGCAAAGGTTTAAGGATATGTGAATCCCTAGAATATCATCTGAAAATGATTAGGGGAAATACAAAAATAAACAACTCAACAACATATCAGAGATAACGAAACGGAAATAAGAATTTTTGAAAGACAGTTGGTAATGATGAAACAAATTGGAGATTAATAACTCTTATTGTTCAATTACAGCTGTATTTAGATTTTGTTTCAGTGCTTGAAATTTCAGGAACCTTGTCTTTGGAGATATATCGTCAAAATTATTTGACCAGAGCAAGTTACAAATATGAATGTTAGTCGTAAAAAAATTTTAATTAATATAAAATTACTGCTGTTGAGTAACTGCAGCTAACTGAAAAATAATCTATGACATAAAGCTAATCAGTTGAAACCTTACAAGCTATCCATTGTTCCTGGATATTTTAATTATATCATGGATTACATACAGTGATTGTTTTCACCATATGTAATCATATATGATAGTACATAAACTTTACAAAACAGAACGCGAGTAAAAACTAGTCAGTTAAATTGTTCTGACTGCATAATCTATTTCATAAATCTTGAAAATCATAGTTGTGCAGCCAGAATGTGTGTGTGTGTGTGTGTGTGTATATATATATATACAGAGAGAGATTCATTTATTATGGCTCAGTGGTGAGTCTTGTTACTCTGGAGTTTCACCTGATTACTCAAAGGAAACTCCAGAATAAGAAGGCTCACCACCTACCCCGTAATAAATGTATATTCTTCTTCTCCTTCTTCCGCCTCCCTGCCACTCTTGCTCTCTCTCTCTGTCTCTCTACATATATATATATATATAATGTTTAATATAGAAATGGCTTCTACAACACTAGAACTGTTCCATTCCTGATGATTTCTCCAAAGGAAACAGTTCTAGTCCTGTAGAAACCATTTCTATATTAAAAATTGTATATACTATACTATGTATTGAGTACCTTACTTACTGTGGTTACCCCCAATTGAACCTGACACGCACACACACACACACACACACACACACACACACACACACACACACACATACACATACACACACACACATATATATATATATACATACATATATACTCACCAGTCATAGTTTTGTATATATATATATGTATGTCAAATTTTAAAACAATTTTTTCTTTGTTTTATGTATCCAACGTTTGTGTGGGCCCTAGCATTAATACCTGATAGTGTATTGAATTTTTAAGAATGGCATTGATTGCACTTGCCTTTAGGTACATTTTCAATGATGCATATATAATATATACCTAATATATATATTGTTTAGAGTGAAATGAAGCTTTATTTTTCTCTATTCTTGATATCGTGAGCAATAGAATCTTCAAATTCATCTTCCAAAATAGTTGGTCAGTCATGCAGTGCATTCCAGTTTCTGAGGCATTTGTAGGGAAAAAAAATCATTAAAACTAGTTATTATATCCTAAAAATATATGCATGCAAAAAGTTTTTCATAATAGTTGTAGAATGTTTTTTTCATTAGTAAGTATAGGATATTCTCCATAGTAACTAACTATACAAATTAATAAAATAAATTTTTTAAATAAACTATTCAATCATAAAATATGTAATAACAAACATTTTTCTTCCACCAATCATCCTATTGTCAGTGCACAGTGCTGTAGTATTCATCAGAGCAGGATATCTCATGATCCTGTCTTTTAATAGTTGTATTATTGAACATGAATGAATTACTATTGCTGACCCCCCACTGTCCATCCCAGTTACTCAGGTGATACTATGGTAACTTTTGAAATGGGTGATATATCTGGCTGCGCAAAGGATAACAGGAAGTTCAACCCAACAGTATTTTCATGATGTTGGGTGAGGGGAAAAATGTCCATCTGTAAAGTGTTATACATACATTCCATACAAAGTACAAGGTGGGTTTGGTATTTAGGTCTAGTGTTGCATACTTTTGAATTTATATTAGTTCACTATCACCTTTATATCAAAAGTTATCTGATGGGATTTTGGGGGCTAAAGTTATATCAGTTTATTTTGTTGACATAATATTGATTGCATTATGAGTAAATTATTCTCAAAATTGGTTCCCTAAAATTGCTGCTACAAAGATTGTAAGAAATGTTCATTAAGAAGGTGAGATCAAATATAATAATTACAGAATTATGTTTATACTTGATATATTAAGTCCTACTCTTGCTAGTTGGGAAAAAGACATTAAATAATGATGATGATAATGATATTCTTTCCCATGAACTCTGAAGGGAGAGATACATGATCATTTATATTTTGAAGATTCTTGAAGGCAAATGATCAAACCTCAAAATATCAATACAATCAATACAAGAACCAAAGAGTACTGTCAAATTTCCAAACTTTCATTGTCTCACAAACATGCAAAGATACTTATTGCATCATTAGAATCTTTATTTTTTTCCATAGGTATTGAAGTTTTAGAAAGTAATTGGATGTCTTTCTTATATTTCACTAAAACATTGACTTCAGATCAAAAGGCATTTCAAATTCCTAAACTATATTGTGGTTTCGTATTATTTTATCATAATTGACTAAGTGTTCTATTTTTCAAGTGGATCTGCAGCAGGACAGTAACTACTTTTGATCTACTATCATCTCACATTTGAGGCTAAATTCCTGATATCTAAACTCACAACCTCTTCACTTCAGCATGATTTGAACTTAGATTATAATGCAAGTTGAATGCTCTAACAATCAGATAATTCACCATCCTTGGTAATTAAAGTAATATTAAGACAGAAAATATTGATAGGAGCCCAAACAGATAAAATGCTTCAGGAAATTA
This sequence comes from Eledone cirrhosa, assembly GCA_964016885.1. Lineage (NCBI taxonomy): Eukaryota > Metazoa > Mollusca > Cephalopoda > Octopoda > Eledonidae > Eledone > Eledone cirrhosa. The sequence continues at coordinate 116,065 of CAXHJY010001600.1, read as the reverse complement.
GAAAATAAAATGTAAAAGCTCCTAAATTGTTTTAAATTATATGTATGATAGAAATAATACTAAATAACTGATGTGAAGTAATGTTGTACCTGGGAGAGAGAAAGTGCAGTGTAATCTATATATTTACATGTCCATATAGAAAGTGCCACTGCATAAAAATGGTATGTCTTTTTGTTGTAGTTGTTAATCCCTTACTGGTATTTAAATACACATTCGCCTAGTGAAGCAATACTTGCACATTTTAGATATGCTATGCAAGTCATGAAAACATTAGAAATTAACTTTGGTATATTGTGAAAAATAATGCATAAATACCATGTATTAATGAATGGGTTTTTAGGTATAATTAAATGCAAACCAACAATCAATAGATAATTTTCTGGTCCAAATGAAATCTTAGATTTATGCATGCAATACATTAATTATATTTTCTGTCAATAATTTCTTTTAATTAAACTTCTTGTTAGTAATTAATTCAGCTATTCTGCTTTAGTCCCTCCCACCAACTTGCTTCTATTATCTTCTAGTATAATTATGGCCTAATACTTTTCTCTCAACATAATTTTGTGCAACTTTTGAAAAAGATACGTAACAATTAGAAAACATTATGAGGCAAATTCTCTGGCTATAAAACCTACAGCAATGTGCTGGTAATGCTGACATGATCTCTGGTAGTAAAATAGGCTAATACTAGACATGCAGTTTCTCATGTTGTTTGTGCTTGCTAGTGGACCTCTCTAAATTAGTTATTTTTATTTCATCTGAGTAGTTAAAGAATTTGAAAGCTGCAAGCATTTCATGTGTGTCTCTAGCTATAATATCTGATGCTAGCTGTTATCTTTTGCTGATTCATATAAGTAAACAAGAATTGCTCTCTCAACCAGATTTCTCTATCTTTTCCTTGAAGCACTAGTTATTTTGACATTCATTCAAGCATGTATGTTTGATTGCATTGATCATTAGAAGTAATGATTTGATGTCAGTAGAATAGCAAACATGGCTCTTTGTAAGCAAGTTGATTAGTGGTTTATCAGTTTCTTTTGAAAACTTGTCGGAAGGAACTAGTGACCTTTGCTAGTATACTATTGACCGTAATTGTAGATGATACTACTAAGACGCATTAATTGCACTACTGGTCTGAAAGTTGCACTATAAACACTGATGGTATGAGTAAGCTTCTTTCCTAGTTTGAGGTCTTAGGTATAGTTATTTTTTAGGTGCTGCTAATTAGTTTACAAATACCCTCAAAATAGTGCTTGGCCTTTGCGAGTAGAGTATATTCATTAACAAAGTGTTGATAAAAATTCTCTTATTGTATCAGCACCATATGAAATCAAACAGAAAACGTTGATTACGTTATTATCACCATGTCATCTGTTAAATTTCTTTTACTTCACAATGAATTGTGTTGAAGAAAATAAAACAGTGTATGCAGAGAAAAAATTCTGATTTTGTGATTTTTGACATTTCACCTCACTCATCTGTGATGCTACTAGTTGATTGGATAATTATTTGGAGGGAGGTTTTGACCTAGATTTATGAGTGAATTATGACGACTCTATGGAAAGGTATTTGTGAGTTGTATGGAAACTATGTATAATTTCATTTTGTTCTCTACAATTCTCATTCATTTACTGGTTCATAAAAAGGATTTTTTGTAGAATTATTTTTATGTCTTAAACTAGCCTAGATTGTTGGTAGTTTTAATTTAAGTGATGTTCCATCACTATTCATTTGGATCCCTGTCAAAAACTTTCCTTCAGTAATCAGGTTAATGTATCTATCCTGTTTAAGGAAGGTACTATTTATTACGTAATATTTATTACATGACAGACAAATACATATTACCCTTTGTATTAGTAGATTAGTTGTGATTCCAGTTGATAGTAGAAGACATGTGAAGGTCATGGTCACTACCCTTTCCATGAAATTTCTGAAGCGGAAAAAAAAAAAAAAAAAAAAAAAAAAACACTTTGCTTTAAAGATGGTATTGTTGAATGTACTTCAGAAATCTTAAAATCTGTTTGCAATATTAAATATCTATTCATATAATTTTATCTTAGTGCCCTAGAATTTTTTGGTTTTCAGTCCTATGAAACATGTTGAAATTTATTTTAAATTTATCTCAGGAAGAAAATATTTTAAAAAGAAATGATTTCTTTAATAATAATTTATTCATTGAAATCTTTTATAATTTTTTTTTATTCAATATTATCTCAGAAATTAATTTTACTTTTGCATTTCTAGGTGAAATATATTTTTCAATATGTTCTGTTGTCTCTACAAAATTGTAGTTTTGTTAATTGGAAGTCTAATAATAAAAGTTGCAGATTGCTTTGAATTGAACAATGATGCTTTTTTTGAAACAAAAGCTTTGATTAACTATTAAATATGTCTGAAATATTTTGTTTTTATTCACTTTGTAATATAGTTGATTGATATCTTCAATATCTTCTACATTTCAATAAAGTGATTTTCTTTTCATTGAACATCCATAGCAAAAGTTATAACTGAAGTATCACTCAGGCAGCTGAAGAAACTGCAAAAAAAGATCAATCAAAACTTTTCTATCTCTTCTTCTGAAATATGAGACACAGGATTATATATATATATATATATATATATATATATATATATATATATATATATATATATATAGTGGACACTAAAATGAAAGCAATAACTTCAGTATGTGCAAAGAATTCACAATTGGTCGTGAAAATTATTTTCTCCTTGGGAAAGTATTCAAAGAATCTGGTTCATGAATGTTTATTTTCTATTGTTCAGTTTGAGCTTTCATTATTCTCATTTATACTTGGCATTTGAAATCAACTCTTGTCATGAAGTTAGTTGACTGCAGGCTGTCAATTACAAATTATGTACACAAGTTGTGATATTAAGTGATAGGAAATTCTGAAAAGGTTTCCTAAATATATCCTGGTTTATTCTTTAAACATACACCATATATGTCAATAGATATGATAGAATTTAAGCCTTTAAAAATGTGTCCCCAAAACCAGGGGTCATCTTAAGGATCAAGTATAAAATCTGAACTTTAATATCTCTTGTTTAGTATGTCACTATTTACAATGGAAAACAGTATAAAATCTGTGCCTAATTGCTATGGTCTTACCACATAGTATTTTCTGCTGAAACTTACATGTATATTTGGGAATATGGATTTATAGTCAGATTATATTAAATTAATAAAAATGTCCTATACATCTGTCTAAAATACCTTACAATAACAGCACAACATATTTAGATGACATAGACCAGTTGATATTTGCAACAGTTGACAAGACACTAACCAGTCAACTGAAGTTCTATGGTGCATTCTGTTTATACTGCTTTGTCAAAATATTTTTTTACACTGATTTGTTAAGTTGCTCAGCCTAACAATGGCTTATGGGGTAATTTTAGATTACCAGCATGAAATTAACATACTAATAGTTTGCACTCTATTACCCCTTTAGCATTTACTTTTTACTCTATATTTACTATTGTATTTTCATAGTAAACACTTTATTTCACATAATTATCTCACATAATATCGAATCTATGAGATTATGATGTTAATTATTTTGAGAACAATACCTTAACATCAGTGTGAGTGCCCAGTTATGACCAGTTTGAATGCTAAAGGGTTAAAGACATTATTGGTCAGTTTTTGTCAGTCCAATCACATCAAAACTTATCATTATTGTTACTTATAAACATTGAAAGATAAGGTTTCTTAGAAGGGGTCACATTGCCACTCCTTTATAATCAGCCACACTCACTGGGTGAAACATTAATTTCCAGCTACTGTCTATCATAGCTCTAACGATAAAAAAAGGAAATATGAAAATAGTTTTAACCTGAAAATATCAGCATTCACCAAGCCCAACAATAACTGGTTTGTTGCAAAAGAATATGGTATAACCGAGAAGATGATAAGAGTTTGAAGACTAAAGAAACACATACAAAGAAGACTAAAGAAACACATACTAAATATGTAATGAGTGTGTGCACTGATGAGTACTGGTTGAATCTAGAGAAGCATGTAGTAGACATGATCTACAAACAACATCGAAATAGATGCATGGTAACAATGAATAAAATATGCATTATTGCTCTTAAATAGGTTAATACTAACTGAGAGCAAAGCAGGAACACCAAAGGCATTGCTTCATAGGACTGTTTTATGAAAAGAAATAAATGATCTAGTAGATGGGTAGGAAACTAAAATTGCACAGAAATTACCAGCAGATCCTGTTGCTAAAATTACTAATTTCCATCAGTACATAATACAATATTGTAAGAAGCATGCTTATTTATTTACCAAGCAATATCAGAATCCTGGATGAAACACCGCTAAACATTATGGTTAGTATAGACACAGAACATAAAAACAGTGGATAGATCATTTGTTGAAGCATATGGCTGGCATGGAGCATCCCCACCACTTACCTTTCCGAGTGGTAAACCACTCCTTCAAATAGTCCTTCACTTTAACCACTATATGCTGCCTGCTGTACAGTTTCTTTAGTAGGTTAACTACTGTACTATTGACTCTCTTTATTAGTAAAGTCCACAGAGCTGAGTGTTGAACTGAGTTGAAAGCTTTCTTGTAATCAATGAAGGCCATGTACAAAGAGACACTGTACTCACATGCCTTTCCCATGATGATCCTGATGGTGAAGTTTTCATCTCTTGTCCAAACGTTCTTTCAAAAGCCCATAAGGTTATACAAGTTTATGAGGTTTCTGTTTTGTGATAAGAATAACCTTTCAATAGTCGGCAAAGCATTGTAGTCAGACTTTGAGTTATTGTCCAATACTTAAAATTCAGACAATTCATTTTGTATAATGGTAAAACAGCCAATTATCTATCATATCAAATATGCCCTGTTGGGGTAACATAAATACTAATGATAAACCATGTTAGTTCTTGTAAAATAACTGACACCTAAGTAATATCACTGGTGTTTATAATGCCATGCTGACAAACCTCTTTAACATTTATAACCTTTATATAGTAATCGTTTTAACTGTTTTTATTTTTCGATGTATTAGCCTTTTGGAAAAATTTCCATGCAATGAACCAAATCCAACACTTGCAAACTACAGTTGTATATTATTGACTAGTAGTTTAATATAGACCTTATGAGATGTAGAAGCACTGCTGCAAATCTCGGGGTTTTATGGTGTGAAGCATAACTCAGGCTTTCAACATATCTCTTGAAACACTACCAGATGGTCAAGTTCTGATTTTTTTTAGATGAACAGAAGATACATAGAAAGAAGTGTTGTGCTCAGAAACAATGAAATACCAACACAAAACTTGAATTTGTTTTCCATAAGCTAGTTTGATCCATGTTCATTCTGAAATTAGCCATCTTATTTCAACTAATATTTTAAAAAATATTTCTTTTAACTGAAGAAACTCATTGAAACTGATGAGGTGAAGTGTAGTAGAATTAACCAGCCAGGACTTCAACCAGCTGTCAAAGACTGTTTATAATAAGAGATGGAGACTAATGTCTTTATATTTTTAATTCCTGATTCAGAATTTGGTCTGATCTTTTCATATTGCTCTGATCTTGGTCTGATCTTTTCATATTGCTGACAAACCAATTAAATGTTCCTGAATGTCTCCTCCTTGGTGATGATAGTATCACAGCTGTGATTATTTCATTATTCCTGTATGCCTTTATACATAACTTTGATGAGCCAGCAAGGGAACCTTTACAGAGTTGCTTGACTTGTTAGAAATAGCAGCCAACTGTTCCTCATCTGCCCTTATTTTCTTAAAAAAAGGATGCGTTAAATACTGTGATACTGGGTTCCATTCTCATGTGAAAAAGACAGGCTAATCTTGAATAGAAAGCTTTTGGTCATATGACTAATTAATCAAGGTTTACCTGGGATTAAACAACATAACTTTGAAAAATCTTAACTCACTTAAATTCACTAATAACCTATATATTTTTCATGATTTTTACTGATGAGATATTAAGATATTCAAACATGCCTCTACAGATGATAGGAAAAAGGAATAACAATATAGAATACGTAACTTTAACTAGATTTAAACCATAATTTTATACATTATGTTACAAATGAATATTGATAATCGGGGAAGGGTGATCGTTTTGTAAATACAATACAGAATACTAATGGTTAAGTGGAATCCAACTTGCTCTATGCGAGTTTTACCCTCACCCCTACTACCCCAAAAAGAGGAAAAGTAAAATAATCAATGAGCTAGAGTGCTGCAGGAGAAGGAAAATAACATGGCATGTGAATTCTTCTAAACAAATTCTATATATTATTTTTTATTTTATAAAACTGATGCTATGGTTCGGTTTATGTAGTAGTGTTTGTTGTACCTTACAATGTTGTACCTTACATCGTAATTTACAATGGAAAAATATATATGGATTAAAGATTAGAGAGTCATGACTGCAATGACATGATTTCAAACCTTGTCACATATGCTGTTTTACTCTCAGTAATGCATATTAATCTACTTTTTTAAGTCTGTTAGTCTGAAAAATAATGTCACACGGGGTTTGGAGGTTGAAGGATTTCAGCTATTCATATGCAAATAACCAAAATTGTCCTAACCTTTCTATCTATACTATTTTGAAAACATTGTATGTATGTCTGTGTTCATATTTGCACATACAGCCACAAATACTTACAAAGCTCTTTGTTTAAATCTAGCTCCTGTCACTCTGTTTCAATTAATTTTTCTTCTTTTTGTTTCAGGGAGCAGTGCATTTTCAGGAAGGCAACGAATTTGAAGTTCTCATCAACATCACTGCTCCTACAGTAGAAGATGCCTATTCTGTCCATATTGAGTTGGTTGAATATAAAGAGGGACTTTTGCTTCAGTTGGTAAGGCATTTTCTTTCCTTATATTTTTTTTATTAAAACAAGTTTTCTTTATTGGAAAATTAAAAACAGAATTCTCTAAAACATGATTTTTACCACTTATTTTCTGCTCCATTGCTTTAGAAGATAGTTGTTATGGGAAAAATAAGAAGCTATTGTATTTTGCAATCTGGATGTTTATATGTGGAAATGAAGGCATATTTGTAATTGTTCTAGTTATTCAATTTTCTAGAGTTATTTTCTACATATTTTAAATTTTTCTACATTTTTTATTATGAGTATATTCTATCATCTTCAACTTTTTGTTTCTATAAATTGCCTTGTAGGCAACAAAACAGTATTTCTGTTGTATATGCAGCTAGTAATGCTTTCAATAAATTTGCTAGAGTCATGAATGGCTTTTCTTTCTGCCACTATATTCATCATCATCAATTAATGTCCACTTTCCTTGTTAGCAAGAGTTGGCTGGCTCTTCATTGAGTCAGAACTGAAGCCAGGTTACCAACCTCCCAGTTCCATATTCTACCAAGTGCATTTTATTGTGGCACTGGCACTAGAGATTTTATAATGACTGACACAATTGAAGGATCATTCGCACCCCTTTGTTTGGTGAGTTTTTTTTTACAACTGGATGCCCTTCCTATCACCAACCACTTTACAGCATGTACTGGGTACGTTTGTTGTGAAGATTGCCAACACTGGGGAGGTGGTCATGTTCTTGACACAACTGAAGGGTCTGCCTCCTCACTTTTTGGCAAGTTTTCTATGACTGGATATTGGCAAAAATATTTTCTACATCTAGGGTTGAGATTTACCTTCTTCATTAGTTTCTCCTACAATCTCTAGAAATTCTTCAAATGACATAATGCTGTGTTTCTTTGGTGTGTATTTTAGGGGATATTTTGAGTCAGAGGGTTACACAACAAGTAACCTATTTAATCTGTATTGATTCAAAGCTAAGTTGGAGTTTCTTAAAGCTCTAGTTTGTGACATTTTATATGTTGATGATTGTGACCTTTTGACTCACATAAGAAAAGATACCTAGAAAACAATAGATCTCTTGTCTAGTACCTATGTTTTTGAATTTGGAATAACCCTGATGAAAGCTATGGTGGTATTTTCATCTGCTCCAAGTGAGCTGTATAGGGAACCAGATTTAATGTACATTTTTGTCTACTTTGGCTGTTCTGTCTCAGGAATGGATCTAGATATTGAAATTAATCATGTTTGGGACATTTGAAAAATGAGTCTGGTCACACAAGGAGTTGTACCAAACTTTGTATCTATGCTGCTTGCATCATCACATCCTTACTATACTCATTTGAGACATGGATGTTATATTGATGATGATGTCAGAATTCTTGAAAAATTTCACTAGAGGTGTTTAAGGTGTATATAGAATATCTGTTAGAAATGTTTACGCCTTAAACGGAAGTGCTGGAAAGAGTGAGCTGTCTGAGTATTGAAGCTCATCTTACCAAGTATCATACGAGATGGGTTTGTAATGTCATCTGCCTTGATAATTCCAGGCTAATAAAGCAACTGTAAGCATACCCAGTACAAACCACAAAGGAGATTTCATGATGTTACAATAGATAGACTTGTCTTTTAGCATTAACACTGTTAAATGGGAACATCTTGTGGACTTAAAGTTATACATTTGTGAATGTAAACTCTCGCGTTATGGAAATAATGCATTCCTGAAAATCTTGTTATAACTCTAAATCTTGTCAAGTGAAACTAATTTTCCCATTGATTTTCATGTTATAAAATGAGATGTATTCCAACAGATATTAAAAAAAAAATGAAACAAAACTATTTTTAAGCATGAAAATAGCTATTTCTAAACATACAGAGTAGAATTTGTATATGTAAAAAACATTTGAAGGAATAAATATGAAGAAATAATATTGTAATAAGGTACTTTCTTACTACAAAAGGTGATGACTATGGTGTGAAGGGAGGTGGTGGAATGAGAGTTACTGGGAGGATGAAGGACACTATTCTGTGTTTATCATTATCAACTGATTGTGGAGCTGAAGAACTTATCCAAAGTAATTTGATGTTTATAGCACTTTGCCTCTTGTTACAGCTCAGTGTAAGAACTGAGTGCATTATAAAATCCTCTTGTAATTTTTATATTCACAAGTAAGAATGTTGTGAATAAAAACTTGCAGACCTCCCTCTAGAACTGCCAACCTTTTAGCAATATTCTTTGTAGATTTAAGTAGAGTTAGTGGGATTTTTGTATTCTAACAGTGTCACCTCCTCGCCAGACTACTTCAAACCCTACATCATTTGTAAGCATCACATCTTTCTGAAATTTCATGTAGGTTTTCTGTTTGTGGAAAAAATATGTTATATATACAGTTTGACCATATATTTTATGAAGCACCATTAAAAATTGAGGTTTTCAATTCATCTCATGGCTCAGCTATGTTATCCTCAGTGTTCATAATGGTTGAATTTTTTTTTAGAAGTCTCTAACTTCTTTTCACAAGTCATTTAAATCTTCTTAGATAATTTGCTTTGAAGTTAGTGCCCACACCTTGATCAAGTATGGTTGGATGAAGGAAATTTTATACTTGGGGATATATTCTGCTCTCACATTCTCAGAACATTCTTTTTTAAGTTCACTAGTTGGGTTGGTGCATTCAAAAAAGGAGCAATGCTTCATTGGAAATATTATGTCTGGCACTTTATTTTCCATGCCATGATAAGAAAGCTTGTAAGCCACTCTTTGAAAGAGTCTTAGTCACTCATACGTTTTTATTTGAATGCCAAATAAGAGGTAAATTGAATTGCATGTAACTCTCGAAAGTCCATGGATTTTTAGTGTGATAATCAGAAGAAGCATCAGATCATTTTTGTAAGTTGATTTTCTTTTTTCTTGAGAAATAAAAATTCTAGCAGGCAAATGCTTCAAGAACAGTGCAGTTTAATCAATATTGTATACTTGCTCTGGTGTGTAGCTCCCTTCAATCATTTTCTTCAGCTCCTCAGGATAATTAGCAACAGCTTTTGTATCAGCACTGGCTGTTTCACCTGTCATTTTAATGTGCAAGTTCAGCCACCTCTTAACCCTTTAGCATTCACATTAATTTGTCAAATGTCATGTTTATCTGTTCACATTATTTTCAGTTAATCGAGGGCGGTGGATTGTCAGTATTGGTAGAGGGTCGGACACCATGCTTTGCAGTATAGAGTTACGGCCCTCTAAGGTCTGAGTTCAAATCCTGCCAAGGTTAACTTTGGCTTTCATCCTTACAGGGTCGATAAAATAAAGCACCAGTAATGTACTGGGGGTCAATTTAATCGACTCCCCCCAAAAAATTACTGGCCTTGTGCCTATATAAGAAATTATTATTTTCAGTTAATCCTACTCAAGAGGGTTATCAATTTTATTTGTTTGTAATTTTCTTAATTTTCTATGTGCAGGCTTGAAACGATAAAGGGTAAGGGCCTAATCTCGCTGTAATCTCGAATTGACGAGATTTTAATGACAGTATTGTTTATTTTTAGAACAATATTTTAGTGTGGGTGTTATCCGCCGATTTCGGCCAGATTGAACAAATGAAGGGGAAATAATTGCAGCCAGTTTGGGGTGGTTTGAATAAAAGAACTAGCATCAGAACTAGCTTATTCCTATGAATGTAAGAGGGGGAAAAGAGAAGATGAAGGTTTGGATGAGTGGGATTGTAGGACGTTCTATATGATTACAGTTAGTTACCAGGTTGTTGGGCACTTCCCTCTTGCACCTCTGACTTAGGTCATGGAATCTCCACAATCTACCATCTCCTTCTCTCTCTCACAGACACATTCCTTTGTATTGACATGCAACATATATAACTACAGAGACATTGCTATCATGCTAAAACTATTATTGATGTTCCCATTGGTTACGCAAAAGTTGATAAGTTGGTTGAAGTGGTGATGGTGGTGGCAGTGGTCATATTGTTCTTGTTAAATGTATTGTTATTGTTGTTTTGTATTAGATCAATCCTCATTGAGCACATTTGAGATCAAAGACATTTCATTCAACTTATAAAATACTGCACTATATCATGTAGTCATCTTTTATTTTATAGTGAAATTGCTTATCTCCTTTTGCTATTGTTGTCCATTAAGGAGCTGGTTGGTTAATGGGGTTGCTACATTGGTTTTGGTGTTAATGGAGGTTGCTGCATTGGTTTTGGTGTTAATGGTGGTTGCTGCATTGGTTTTGGTGTTAATGGTGGTGGTGGTGGAGGTTAATATATATATATATATATATATATATATATATAAAAGAAATGCACAGATAAGAAAAGTGACTGATTGCTAATTAATCAGACTTGATTTATTAGTCAATACTCATTAATTGGCTGCTGATTATCTGTAACATAATTATGTATTCTGAAATATGAAAATGCTTATTATGATTAATTGTAAGTACTGTATTATATTTCATAACTAATTACAATTATGGAGCTACTATGTGTGTCACATGTTGACAAAATCAGGCAGTAACATATATGAGACTAAATAATTGGCTTGGCTCGCAAAATTGTGTAATTTTGGTGTTTCTAAATAATATTTTATAGTTTTTAAATTTAGTCTTTAAATTATATTTTTGGTTTGTGTAAGTTAAGATAACAGGAATAATTATTACTAGCAAATGTTTGAATACATTTAACCTTTTAGCATTTAAACTGGCCATATCTGGCCAAAATTATCTCACCCCTTTCTGTTCAAACCAGCCATAACTGGCTGCTCATACTTATTTTAACGTATTGTTCTCAAAATAAATAATATCAAATTCTCATAGATTCGATATTATGTGAGATAATTATGTGAGGTAAAGGGTTTTGGTGAAAATACAAAGTAAATGTAGATTAATGTAAATGCTAAAGGGTTAAATAAACATCTCATTAGAAACTTTATAATTTTAAAATTAATTTCTTTCTAAAAGCTCAATTAAGCACATAAACTCTCAGATAGATTGGGAGCCACTTTTTTACTTTGTCACCCTTTAACCTATAGGGAGTTATTCTCCTTTGGCAGTCACAAGTAATTCTAGTTGTGTAGATCACCATGTTCGAACATAGGAACAAAGTTATATTTTACAGTGGTGGTATTAGATTGCGCATTGTTGGAAATAATATTTTTTTTTCTGTATTTCTACATGTTGAATCCAGTATGTTTTCTGTATGCCAATTAATCAGTGCAATGCTTTCACACACACACACGCATCTCTCTCTCTCTCTCTCACTATATATATAATTCAAAATATGAGCAGAGGTGACAGGAGAGAACAGAAGTAACACAGAAATCCCCTTTGTCAACTAAAACATTAAACACAGAGACACATACCCTATTGTCTTGTCCAAAATGAACACATATAAATACATTTTTAACATTCTCTTGATGCATAGAAACACATAAGTTACTTTTACATGTTGGCTTTGTTGGATGTTCATCAGAAAACAAAAACTCTTAGCGATTTGCCTACAAAGAAAACATACACACAGTACCTTATAGAGATACAATATTTGTAAATATGATTACAGATATTCATTTGGTTGTAAATTATACAAAATATGTTTGTATCTGACCATCAACTCAATTGTTATATGTGTTTCAATATTGCCATTTTCTCTAACATAAAGCCACACATTTCCACGTACTCAAAATTGTCCACTCTAACTGAAGTTTTACTTAAACTCCTAAACTTTAACATGATACCGAAGGTAAACATTTGCATCAGTATCAGATGACTGGGTTCTGATGTACCATAGTACCATAGTACATCAGAACCCAGTTAGTTATAAAGACACATATACACGTCCCAAACACACACTTTTTCTGTTACTTTTACTGAGGAAGGGTATTGATCATGTTCGTTTTTTCATTGTTTAAACTGTGCACTCCTGAATAATTTCCTATCATTGCATATTCCACCTTTACTACTGTCTGTATAGTGATCTATTTGAACCTATTATTGTATTTCTTTTGTGTCATCTATACAAAATATTCTCAATATTTCTTCAATCAGCCAAGCAACAGATGATTTTGGAAACTGAGAGATTTATTTGGGAGACTTAACACAAATTTTGAAAGACTGAATATTGTTAGTTCAATTCACAGAAATTTTCTGACAGTATTTGTGATGAGATTGTGTGTTGTGACTTTTACTTCATCCTCTGAAAGTATACAGCTGTTTGTTTCATTCATGGAAATGCCCAACTCCTAGATTGTTAACTCTCAATCTATCATCTGTATTTCCATGATCAGAAAAGTGATGGTGACAGCTATAAACAATCAAATCATTTATCACATTTTGTACCTTTCTATTCTCAGTAGCCATCATCATGGTTTATGTTCAACCACATTCTGTTCTGCTTTCCTAAGACATGCAGGTGTAGTCTCTTATTGCCTTCAGAATTTTAGTGAGAGCAATGATGTTGACCTTGTTATAAGTAAAGTCTTTGACTATATCGCACATAAAATTTTTCAATTTCCGTATCTTATTTATTCCTTCACATATCTCCACTCTCTCTTTCTCCACATTAATGACCTGTTTCCTGTGACTTCTAACAGTACACTCTCCTATGAAGATAATATTACTCTTCATTGATTTTTAACTTTCAAGACACATGCAATATTCACATAAAACTTAACTATATACATGCATCTCATTCTGTTCATGTCATACTTGCTCTGCATTTATCAACAGAGATGTCAAACTTATACTCGACTCTATTTAGAAAATTATGGTGCATATCTTAACTTACATGCTGCTCTAAATTGTGTGTGTGTGAGAGAGGGAGATAGATAGATAGATATATAGCGAGTGAGTAAGAGAGAGTTAGTAAGAGAGAGTTAGTGTGTGACTGTATGGATATGTACATGCTTATGCATATGATTTAGTCTGAAGAAGACAAAGACTGCTAAATAATTATAGGCTCTCTATGTCTGTTGAGAACATTGTGGTTGCTGTTAAAAGAAAATGTTTCCTTCTTAATGTTACATGCGAGAGAGCTGTTGTTTTCGAGAATAAGAATCGAGTAAAATGTTGAGAGTGAGATTGGGAGTGCAAAAAGATTCAGAGAAGGGAGGATGAGACAAGAAGGTTTAAGGGATAATGGTACATAGTTTACTAGTTCAGAAGAGCTAAGACAGTGGTAGCAGTAAAAGAGATGGAAGGATAATATACATTCGTAGATTGGGGATTAAAGTATTGTGGTGAATAAAGACTATCTATTAGTCAGACTGATTTCAAACATTTTTTTATCCAAAATATTTGAATGTGTCACGACTGCAACTGTGAGCAGTCTGCTAGCATGAGATGCACTTTTATCCATTGAAAAAGATTATAGCTGAAGTACTTTTATACATGATAGGTTTTGGGATGCAGTTTAGGTAGAATTATCAAAAACATATCCGAAGAGTATCCTTTATTTATTTATTAAACAAATGATATTATTTTTAAAATACTTAAATTACTATATATATATCTGTGTATGTCACACATTTTTCTATAAAAATATGACATGAAAAATCAGCATGCAACTTGTCTAGTAGGTCTACAAAACCTCTGTTTAAATATATGGTTCATTTTAAATGTATGTAATGTGGAGTGTGACTTCTCTACCGATGTGACCTATCTACCGATGTGACCTATCTGCTAGTGTGACTTATACATGAGTATATATGGCAAAAATTTTTTCATTTGTGTAACTTAAAATATATTTTCCTTTCTTTTTTTTCCAGTATCAAAGACCACTGAATGGACATGTGCCTGGTCTAAAATGGGTTTTCTTAACAGTTGGCATTTCTACTATGATATCATTCTTCTTTGCTTTGATTTGTGCCAATTCATGGAATAAGTCCCAGGGGTTTTTAGATGTTAGTGGTCAACCTATGGAATGCTATGATATGACACAACAGCCCATGATGTATAGATCGCGCAACAGCATGTATTTAGCATCACAGGGTGGTGACTTACCTCTTCATGCCGAAGAAGAAGCTGACAACAATCAAAATGAAGATACATTAAAAGGTGTTCCGGAGATGCCTGAGGAAGAAGAAGCCGAAGCTCTGAGAATGGTAAATAATTGTTTATCTTTTTGAGAAACAAGATGCTTATAGTTAGTGTTTCCATAAGAAAGACATTTGCATTTTGTTATTTATTTCAGTTTTTTTTATTTATTTGAGTCTTTTCTTTATATTATTTTAAAAATAACTTTGGTTAAAGGTATTTGAATTTTGTTAAAAATCTTTTTTATTGCATGTTAATATTTAAATTAAAAATTAGTTTATTTTCTTTTAAAATTTGTTTTACTTTCTTAAGATAATTTTGTTATTGTAAGGGTGATTAAAGCCATGATGAGGTAGTCATCATGTTTACCCTGTTTTTGTTTATATTTTAAGAATAAACAGTGGAGCACATTTCATGCTTTTCTTAAATTTATTTAATTGCAAAGCAGTGATTGCTTTGTACTTCTTATATATGTAAGAAATCTAAACAAAATGAGAGTATTGGAAAAAAAGAAACAAAACAAAACAAAAAAAAAACATGCCAAATACTCTCAACAGTGCATCATCGATAAATAGCATGTGTTTGGCCTCACAGGGTGGAGGCATGCTACTACTTCAGGCAGAAGAAGAAGAGGATGACAACTACCAGAATGAAGATACATTAAAAGGTGTTCCAGAAATGCCAGACGAGGAGGAGGCAGACACTCTTAGAATGGTATGATATTGCTACTGAAGTTTTCGAATTGAAATAGATATTTGGTCTTCTTCATCTGCTTTCCGAAATGTTTGAAAATAAAGAGATCAGTGACAATATTTAAGTTGAGAACTTAGTTTTATATATTTGTGTTACATTTTAGGTATTAATTATATGAATTTGTATGGCTATCTTAGTTCTTTGCACCATATAAATGTATTTATCTAGAAATTTGGGAGAGAAAAATAGGCTTATATACAGATTTCAAATAGATATCTTACCATAATTTAAAAATGAATTAAGTGATTGTAATCTAAATTTTGTAAGTTTATATGTAATTAAACTTCAATGCAAAATAAGATTAAATACAGATTTTAGAATATGTGACTCTGATGATAGAAGAAGAGTGTCAATATTTATTATAAGTAAACATAATTAAAAATTGTTTTGCATTCAGCATATAAAAATATCTAAAAATGTCTATAAGCAAAGATTTCATGAACATTTATTAAAGTCATTAATATAATAGGCTTTGAATAAATAAATAAATATAAAATTCTATAATGTTTGTTCATAAAATATTCATCATTAAATTTCAGAGGGTCTTCTGAATGAAATGAAATTTTAGATTTTTCCACAAATAAAAAAGACATTCTGTTTAACTTATAAGCTCTTCATTATATTTTATAATTTCTGTTAGTAACGATCATTGTTTTCTTAATATTAATACCCGAAAAGAGCAGCTTGTAAAAAGAAGCTAGAAATATGAAAGCAGATCAACTGAACTGTGCACATGCGGAAATGTAGCTCTTTAACAGGCACTCAAAGGCACACACACACGCATACACACAACCCCATGCATGCGCATAGACATCCACACACACACACACGCCTCTCTCTGTTACATGTACACTCGTACACTTTCTCTTATTTTACTGAGATTAATGCATAATGCTTTACTTTTCCAAATTTGAAAACGATAATTTAAAAAAATAATACTAAATTTTCTATTTCATATATGTATAATTTTTATCTTGTAATTTCGTTTTAATTTAAAAATTATTTTTGTATTAACTATTTGGAGACAGTTGCAAATATTATATTTTACAGTATTTTCTCTGAAATGTTTAAAATCTATTTACATTTTGATTGCTTTTAATTTTAACATTTTTGGTATCAAGGAAAAATTTCAAAAGCTTTAATAAAAAATTTCAAATGGTACATTAATTATGTTATACTGCTGACTTTTAAAGACTTCTTTATATTGGTTTACTATTTCCTTTTTATTCATTCAATATTTATTTCGAAATGATTTTAAATAATATAAACAATCAAATTGCATTCAACTTGATTGACTCTATGATCACATAAAAGGTTAATTATTTTATTTATTTTAACTATTTGGCCTTGGTGACATTATGAATGTGTGTGTGTGTGGATGTGTTTTTGTATGTATACATGCATATTTGCATGTATGTATGCAAGAATATCATCATCATCACCGTTTTACGTCCGTTCTTCCACGCTAGTATGGGTTAGACGGGTTGTCCTGTTGTGGGCAGTGTCTGTTTGGCTGACCTTGTCTTGCTCATACAGGAACTGATTCTGGCTTAATTTCTACAGCTGGATGCCCTTCCTAACACCAACCTCATTTACAGTGAGTGCTGGGTGCTTTTTTCCCATGGTGCTTACACGTCCACTTTACAGTGTGGGCGGGGTGCTTTTTTGCCGTGGCACCTCCACGACCATTTTGCAGTGGGAGGGGTGAGGGCATATTGTTTATATGCTTCAGCTTCGGCTTGTACCCGTAGGGAGTTGGGTATTCTGTATTACTGTGGTCACGATCGTGTGTCATCGCCTTTGAGACGTGCAATTGGGTAAGGTTGGCTTTTATCACCTCATCCCGGGTTTTCTTGGGTCTCCCCACTCTGCAGCTTCCATCGACTTCTAGTGCTCTGCATGTGTGTGTGTATGTATATTTCCATGTACATATTTACACACATACACACATATATATTATATATCACACCTATTATCACTTTATCACTTTGGGATACTAATTTTGCCATGACTTTTTTCAATTTAATTTATCTGGTCAACTTCTCCACCCCAACACTCCAAGCAGGTAGACTAGCTACCCTTGTCACCTCTCTTAACATTCGGCATGGCAATTCCAATTCAGATAATCATCATCATCATCAGTATTGTTTTTACATCTGATTATCCATGCTTGCATGGGTTGGATGGGTCCTTCTCAACATGGCATCTCTCCTGGCTGTTCCGGAACCAACAAAGATCTAACAATGATATTCATGCATACTTCGCAAACTTGTCTCTTCATCATCATCATTCATCACCATTCACCTTCAAATCAACACTCAATGTGCAGTGTGAAGCACTGGCTCTTTCTTTCTTCCCTTCCTTTTCTCCTTCACACTTGTAGAAATATTCAATCTGCCTGTGGTAATGGAGGACTCAAATCTTAAAGCTAAGACCATAAATATATTTCTCAGTATCATCTATTTATCAATCTCTTTTTTTTAACATTTCATCTATTTATTACTAATCTCTCAGCTATTTATCAGGATAGCTTTTAACCCTTCATCTATTTATTACTAATCTTTCAGCTATTTATCATGATAGCTAGCTATCTACCTATCTCTTTCAGATGCTGACTCCAGATTACTCCCACTCACCCCCTATACACCACCATTCAACTAGCTGTTTGGCAGCCATGGCCTTGTGCTCCTGCCTTTTTCCTTTGCTTTTTTGCTTACACACTTACACTCACCAACATGTATCCTCCTACATCATGAATGTCAATTCGCTACTGTTGATTTACCTTTTCTTTCCTTTATTATTTATATATTTTCATATTATTACTATTTCGATATTTAAATTTCATATTTATTACTACTTTATATTATTATGTTTTCTTCACATTATTATTCCAATGTTTAACAGCTGAATTAACTTGCTCTAACTTCCCTCTATAATATCACTGCACCCTATCCCTCCTCCATCCACTCCCATCCACCTCCTATCCACTCCCATCCACCCCCTATCCACCACCTGCTGGATCACTGTTTGGCTGACATCGCCTTGCATCACCTGCCCTCACTTCTCACCACCTTCCCGCCTGTTGCTTCCCACACCACCACACTTCCCCATCCTACATCATTTGTACCCCTCCCCCCACTTCCCATCACTTTCCTGTGTGTTGCTTTCCCCCACCATCTTCTTCCCTGTTGTTTTCCCCCTCCTACATCAACATTGCCCCCACCCATCCCTGAGAAAAGGTTATATAATTAACAGGGCAGATGCTGAACATTGAGCTAGGGTGATAGCAGGTCGTATAAGATGGTAGAAATCCAAATTACAAATGATTTCCTGAGGTAGATGCGGACCTCATACCTGAAACAGAGGCTACATACCTAGGAGAGCAGTGACCCGAATGTAAAATGATTGCACGGGGCAGATGTGGATTCCACAAGCCATAGTGACAGCAACACATCTAGGAGAGCAGTAACTCTGATTATAGACTACCGCATGAGGTAGACGTGGGCTCCATAAGCTGTAGTGAAGGCAACCCATCTAGGAGAGCAGACACTCCAAATAAAACTACCACAGGATGGAGAGGACTCTTGAGTCCAGTAAGACAACCCCTCTAGTTCTGGTAGCATGAATAATGCACCCAGTCCACACTGTAAGGTGGTTATTGATAGGATGGGCAAAATTTGAGCAGTACGACAAACATAACTCCTACAAATTGCGTATACAGGGTTAACTCTAGTCTTGTTAATGCTGCACATGGTAGTGGGGTGGAAATAGTAACTGGTAAGGTATAAAACTTGGGACTGCCACCCTCAATGTTGGCTCCCTGAAAAGTAAATCAAGTGAAATTGTGGAACTGCTGGAGAAGAGAGAAGCAAACATTTGCTGTATACAAGAGTTGAGATGGAGGGATGCCTTAGTAAAACTACTGATAGGCAAGCAGCATAGAAGCAAGCTTTACTATATAGAAAATGATGATAGGATAGGAGTGAGAAATGGATAGATAAAGTGATAGAAGTAGTTAGAATAAATGACAGAATTATGAAGCTTAGAATAGCAGTAGGAAATAAAATGGTGACAATTACATCTACTTGGGCCCTACAGGCAGGACTTTAGATCTAGGCAGAGGTGAGAGATGACCTCAATTCACTGATACTCGTAGAAGTGATGACAAAGAATTGCGATGTGTAGAGAGATGCTGTGCTGAGAAGGACCCGTCCACCCCATACAATCATGGAAAAGCAGACATAAAACTAATGATGATGATGATGATATATATTATCATCCTTTTTACGTCCATTCTTCCATGCTTACATGAGTTGCATAGGTCTTTACCAGCATAGCCTCCTTTCACATCTTTTCTGTGTAGGTTTTCTTTGGCTTTTCTCTACTGCAGTTTCCTTCCATTTCTTCACCCAATGATCATCCTCAATGCACATCACAGGGCCATCCCAGTGCAGTCCTTTTTCTTACAGACTAGATTTGATTCGTTTACACACAGCTTCTCTCTTAGCTCATCAAATTTTCTATGTTCATGTACAATAGCATCACAAATCCATCGAGGCATGCTTACTAAATTTCTTTCTTGCCTTTGCATATCCTCTGCATTTACTGCTCATGCTTCACTTTTATGCAACACTACACTTTGCTAGCTGATATTATACTGCCAACCTTTCATTTGTAGAGAGAAACCTTTTGTTGCAACAGAATTAGTAGCTGCCATTAAGCATGTCTCCATCTTGAAATACTATTATTTTATCATCACATATGACAAACATGTATATCAAACTCACTAAATGATTGGTTCATGTTCAATTTAGAGAAACATTCTTTCATTAGGCAAACCCCTCTTTCTTATAGGCAAACCCCTCTTTTATATCTATCTAATCATTACCT
Organism: Eledone cirrhosa; assembly: GCA_964016885.1. Lineage (NCBI taxonomy): Eukaryota > Metazoa > Mollusca > Cephalopoda > Octopoda > Eledonidae > Eledone > Eledone cirrhosa. The sequence continues at coordinate 95,521 of CAXHJY010001600.1, read as the reverse complement.
TTTATGTGTCCTCTTTACATTCCTGTCTTACTGTAATATCTTCACTATTATTTTCAGTCTTCTTAAACTGAAACTATATGCCTATCCATATATTCTTTTAAATAATTAACAAATATTGAAAACTAAATATTGACCATTCTGAATATCTCGCCCCTCCAGCATAAAAAATCCTGATAGGGTTATAAAACCTGGATTTGTCCTTAAGACAAAGGAAAATGAAATAGGTTGTCTGTAATTGGAGTCTTAAGTGTTTCATCATTTAATGTTGATTTTGTATTGATTTTATATGGTTCTACAGCTTTAGGAATTGATTCCACATGACGCGGATTATAAATAAAATGACTGATTTTTGTAATGCTTTTGAGATATTTAAAAACTATTTTTCTCTTCTACTGCATTCTTTCTATAAGAAACATCATTGTCATACATTTTTTCTGGTGCAATGTATATTAATTGCAATTTGTTTAAATAATTTGGCTGAATCCATAATTTTTTTCTATCTTAGATGTTAATGGTACTTATCATCCAATTTAGTTAATGTAGAGATATTCATTTCTGCATGCTATGAACATGCACTAACCCAAGCATGCTCACAGTATATTTTTTGCCATATTGATTTTATAACTAATTGATTGTCTTCAGTTGAAAACAAAATATTATCCATATAGTAATAATTTGGTACAGTATTCACAATATTCTTGGAAGATTATTTTTATATAACTTATCTATTTACCCATAGAAGAATTTACAATTCATTTGTTTCATAATTATTGTATATGTATATTTTCCAATATTCATTTCCACAAATATTTTATGGCTTCAGTGTGTAAGTTATGGACTATTTCAAGAGTTATATTAGGTAGGAGCAATTCTATTCAGTTTTAGTCCATAATACACAAAAAGTATAAAAGTATTATTTTTTGTAAATTTCAGATTACTTTTTTAGCTAAACTATTTATTTCAGAGCAATAAAGTTTTTTCTTTATATTATGTATTAAAATATATATTTCTTTGAACATATATTTATTAATGCACCTAGTTAAATTTTGCTAAAAATGTTCTTCTTTTAATTCAAACTATAACAAATTCTCTTAAAGATCATCTACTTTACTATAGTTCAAATATGTATGTAGCTGTGTTAGTACACACACAAATACCCCACCTCACACACACACATATATGTATATATAATTCAGATATAATTATAGATTATATAGATATGTTCATGAAGTTCCATGAAGATGTCTATAATTATATCTGAAAATAGATATTTATCTAGGAATACTATGATTTCCATATCGCATATGCAAACATGCATGCCAAAACCACCAATTGATTGGATCATATTCAATCAAATGAAACATTTTTTCGATAGGTAAACCCTTCATTCTTAATATATATTATATCTACCTAATTCAATTTTCTCTGTACCCTCTGTACCCTTGAGTAACATATTGTGAATCTTAGATGAGCTTTGTAGAGAGTTGCCAGTTGCTGGAGGCTATAAGTATAAAGGCCTGATTTTGAGTTGAAGTTGCTAAGTTAAGGTTGTTTGTTCACCAGGAGTGATCCTCAGTGATAGTGAAACTTTACATTAGAAGTGGTTGCAAGAGATTGATGTATATGTGTAGGATCTCATGTTAGTGCAATCTGATTGAAAGATACCAAGCCAAAGGATGAGAGATGGAAGGAGTCCATAGGTGAGCAATTCTGACAAAAGATTCATGTGCCAAAGAGAGTTTAAAGCTTTCACCAAAGTTTTCAGGATGAGCCTACTGGTAAGTAATGTAGGGGAGGAGTTTCCAGTAGATCTGCTTTATTGACAACTGTAGTTAAGAAGGGAGAAGGTTGCTGTCAGTGGCTGTCTCAATTAACTTTAAGATTTTGTGAGTGAATATCACAGTCAGATGGGTTGGTTGTCTTGGGAATGGGACACACTGCAGTGTGCTAAATAGATGTGATATATATATATCATCATTTCATTTTATGTCTGCTTTTTCCCTGCTTGCAAGGGTGGGACGGGAAGTGATTCTGGCTTGATTTCTACAGCTGGATGCCCTTCCTAACACCAACCTCATTTACAGTGAGTGCTGGGTGCTTTTTTGCCGTGGCACCTCCACGACCACATTGTAGTGGAATGATATGGACCCCAGTCCCTATCATCTCATTTCTACAGCTGAGTAAACTGGAGCAATGTGAAAAAAAGTGTCTTGCTCAAGGAAACAAAACATCACCCGGTCTGAGAATTGAAATCACAACCTTTCGATTGCAAGCCCAATGCTCTAACCACTAAGCCATGTGCCTCCATATATATATATATATACACACACATACATACATACATACACACATATGTAGGATATCAGTGTGGGATAGTATAATTGTTTCTACTTTAGGCACAAGGCCAGCAATTACCCAGTGCATTACTGGTACTTTATTTTATCGACCCTGTAAGGATGAAAGGCAAAGTCAACCTTGGCGGGATTTGAACTCAGATCATAAAGGGACGTAACTATGCTCATTAAGCTTAATCACTAGTCTTGGACAGTTGGACAGTTTAATGGTGACATATTTACATAAGCTCTGTAAATTGGTCTACTAGATGAATAAGCAACAAATAATAGTAACATTATTGTCATAGCTGGTGACTTTAGCTTACATGCCTGAATGTACCAAGATAGATTCCAAGGCTTGCAACTGAAGAATGAAGACTGTTTGAAGCTCCTGAAGCTCTATGATGCAAATCACTTGAAAATTTACAACACCAACTTCAGGAAACTGGCTATCCAACTGATCACCTACCAATTAGGTGAACACACAAGACTTTATTCCTTCCAACAAAGTAGACTGTCTTTCCCCAATCAAGAATGCATCACCTATGATAGAGTAGTGATTATTGATTTCAGTATGAAACTAGATGAACTCAGTGATAGAAGGCAGCCTAGAAATTGAATATCTGGAAGCTTAACCCTTTCATTACCATATTTCTAATGAACAACATTGTCCATTACTTTTAAATTATTTTGGAAATAATCAAGAATTTGGAAGATATTAATTATATTACTAACTTTCTCAAAATTAAGATATAAAACACCCAGCTCTGGCTTGCCATTTGGAAAAGAATTTTTCAGATGCAAACACATGATAAGTCATGACTCAAGGAGATCTCACAAACTAAACTGGTGTTTGAAACTTAACGAAGGTCCTTACATAAAATTATGATAGAAAGATTTTAGAAATAAGTATTTAATATAAACAGTTTTGTATCACAGAACCAGTCAGGCTGGTATCAATAGAGTGAAAGAGCCATTGATCCATCATAGGTTCAGGGGACCATTAGTTGTAGAATTTGACAATGATGAAGATGATATAAAGTCCTGTGACATAGATGACTGTTGAGCTTTGCAAACATGATCTGTGACTGAGGAAAGGTTCCAGCCAGATAGAAGCTGCCATTGTGGTAGAATAGCAATATAAATAGAGAAATACAAACTAAGAGACATGTTTAAAGAGATAAGAAATTGACTCAGGAGACAATTATAACAGAAACTAGAATAGAAGCTGGATGTCAGGTTTATCTAGCGTAGGGAGTAGCAAACAAGGAAGAGCTTTGCCAACATTCTACAGCATGAGGATTGGAGGTGATGTGTCTTCCATATTGTTAGAGAAGTTATTGAGGAGAAGCACACACACACTTGCATGATTTTGTATTTGTTTCTAACTGAATAACTTACTTTCTTCCTTGTTAGTTTTTGTGAGTCAGGGACCTCTTCTAATGTCTGTAAAATATCTTTAGCAAGGTTTGTACCTTTGCATTACATTTGAAGCTCTTTGACACAAATGCAAACACACATGCATAGTATTAACACATGCTTTCAGAGGAAGCCAGTTAATATCATTCCATTGAGAGTTCAGAGATATAACTATTTGATCTTTTGATTTGCTATTTCAAAACCAGCTCTCATAGCTTTATATGTGACTGATTATAAAATCAAGATATTGAAAATATGGAAAATATTTTATAACAAACATATTTGACTAGAGTAATGATAGTTTGTAATTTTATATCATCAAAAACCAAAATCTTGATTGATTGACACACATATTAATTCTTGAGTGTCATAATTATAGGGCTGGTCATTAAATCATTAACTGCTTGGAAAATGAAATTTTACACTGTATGATTACTTGTTAAATTTGCATAAATGTATTCTTATAATTGTGTATATGTTTTTTTAAATTTCATTGTTTTCTTATATTAAAAGGAAACATTCTGTTTCGTTTTCATATAATAATTGTCATAGAGTTTATACACTCTGTATATTATATATACATTGTATCAGTACCTTATACTTACATCATGAGCTATGACTAAAAGGGTGGATGTTTGGAAGGCCATCTGGGTGTAAAACAGTGCCTTTAAAAGGACCCAATGATAAGTATGAAACCTGCTTCATAGACCTGCAAAGCAACCTGCGATTTAGCAGGGAATATTGCCTTAAAAACATGTGATTTTGTTATATATTTACACAAGCTGAGGTACCCAACTTCGCTCGGATAAACAGAAGATGAGAGAAGATGGGTAGAAGAGAAAATGACTGTATTGGATGCGTTGTCTGGTTTACAGTATGAAAAACGACTGTGGTGTGTGTGAGACAAAAATAAAAAAGTAAAAAATATTCCAGATACACCAGATTCTTTTTTTTACTGTTCGTACATAGTATATGAAGATTTATAGGTGTTCCCACTCATGAACAACCTACATATAACTGTCCATGGGTAAAAGCCAATTCTCTCATGTTAAATTCTACAACTTTGAGAGTCTGATCCTGAGCTTTATTCATGGTCATAGCAAAACTATATATAGATATAGATAATTATATATAAATGTGTGTGTGTGTTTGTGTAAACCAGTGTTCAAATCTATTGAGATGCTAGCTGTGAAAAGTGACTCTGCAGAAAGAAACTCTTATGGTTGTCTTCCAACCTGCTAGAAATAGCTGTCGGGTTGGTTAGCATACTCAGGATGTTGGTTAGCATACTCAGGATGTTTTTATTCTTCTTTGATGTTGCAAAACCAGTACCAATAAACCTTTTTGTATATACCCTTATTCCATTGGTGTACTTTCTGTTTGATTGGCAGTTTTCGTTATGTGCGAAGACACCAACCAACAAACATGGCTCTTTTATATCATATATAGATTGTAGATAAACTTTATAAAGAATATTTTGTTTTTACATTCATTTAATACAACAGACTAATGAATTTTGCCACTATGATACTCCATCAGGTTGATGTATACATCAAAAGGTTTACCATGTCTGGAGACTTTCATGCCAGTTGTATAGCATATCATACATAATATGTATCCTGGATGTGATTCATCATTCAGCACTCACTGGTGTTACTTTATTTTTTTATATAGTTTACTAATACATGTCTCCTTGTTAATCTTGCAATAGTCTCATCAATAGAAAAGGTTTTGTGAAACCTAAATTTCTTGCCTATTCTTAGTTGTGTGTTGCTCAAGGGTAGAACACAATTTGTAGATTGGATTATATCCTCTCATGCCACATATTGGTTCATTTTAAGTTTCCAATATGTGGATACACTGTAGGATATGTTCAGCTGTATTTCTAACTATCGCACTAGGAATGTTTGTCCGTATTCCATTATGAAACAATTGAGAGTATCTTTATAATCTGCCCCTCCCCACACTTTTAAGTCCAATACAAACACAAATGGAGGGTATAGTGACCAGTTTCCACAAATTCATTCTGGATTGGGAATGAAATATACCGTACTGAACCTAACATTGTGTGTAATATTTATTTGTCCTATTGACTATAAAATCTCAGACAAAACTGTCTGTTGTTAATTAACCCTTTAATTTCATACTTTTCTACTGTATTTAAATTTGTGTTAAAAAATTTTCTAATTGAATATTTTTGTTGTGAATAATATCTATTTTAAGTTTCAGCAATGGAGCTAATTAATTTCAGAATGATTCTATTTGTTTTTTATCTTTTCGAAAACATAAATTCTTTTTTTTTTTTCTTGCCTGATTTTTGTGAACTCAATATTGCTTAAAATTTCTAAAATAATAGAAATATTCATTTATACTTCATGAAAAATATCCTTTAATAAATATATATAAAAGGCTAGTGCCTTGCAAAATTTACAAGTGGTTGCACCAAAGCACATTAATCATTCTGCTTTGAAGGACTCATGAAGCTGAACAATGGAAAATACTATAGATTTACTGGAGTTTGATGTAAGATTTTAAAGACTAGATTTACTGTGTATCTTATGAAAAATTAGGGGCTGTTACATGCAAGAGAAGAAATTGGTTCCAAGAAAAGAATGATGAAATTAATGAGCTCTTAACATTAAAACCAGATGTAAGGAATCAACATTCTTAGGATTTGGTATGAAATGAGAGACCAACTATTTGTGAACCCCTTTATTGCTGCTAGTCCAATTAAATAAATTTGAAACCTCCTAAACAAATGATATTCAGAATGAGCTATGGCAGTAGAATATGGGGAGTGAAGCAATTTATTACAGCTGATTTAATTAGTAATTGTTTCACAATTACTGATTAACGAACATGAACTGACCAAATATATATATATACACATATGGTTCATGCTCACTAATTGATAATCGTTTCACAATTGTATTTAACACTTATGTACACAGGCTTTAGCACTCAACGTAGTATATTATTCAGACAGGTCTATGTACAATGAAGTTTTGTATAAGAATGAATAATAAGGCTATATTTTGGAATCTTATATCATTTCTATTATGCACATTTCAATGGCATCAATTATATAATTGATACAATCTCATCAGATAGTCATCATGTAATTATTCATGCTGTGATATGTTCCAGACCAGTATTTTTGATGTTGTCACCTCAAGCCCAGCAAAAATATGAATCTTGTTAATGGGCTCGTTATAGAGCATAACTTGGGGCATGTTCATTTTAATCATAGGTTGAATACATCACTCTTATGATAATTTCTCATAATTTCTACCTCATCCTCATGATTAGCAGGTTATTTGACCCATTACGGGAATTTTAAGATGGTAAGTGTCTCCAACATTGTGTATGTTGTATCTTCTTGCGCTGGGATTAAATTGAAGTTCATCAAATCAAGTTAGTTATAAAACTCAGAATATCAGTAGAGGGTTATATGGTTAAAACTATTGTGGTAAATCAAGTGTGCTATAAAGCCATGTAGGTTGTGTGAAGTGCTAGTCATTGTTCAGTGTATAGTGCAAGGCTGAGTGAAGTGCTAGTTATTGTAGTTCCATACAATGTCAGCAACAACAAGAGACACAACACTGTCAACATAGTTGTGATAGATAAGTATGAGAAATATGATAGTTATTTGATCTTAAAATAGTTCAAATATCTTCTTTCTTCCAAATAATCTTTTATATGAGTATATATACACTATGTATACAATTGGAGTTAAACATGAAAGCATATGAATATATTGTGTGACAGTGCTTTTATAGAATCCAAATAGAACTAGCTTTATTTAATTAGACATTTAATTAGGCCATGCTTCCATGTTTGGAATTTCTTCTCTAGTTCGGCCATTGATTCAGCTATGAGCGTTAGATCATCTGCGTATAAGAGTTCCCATGGGCAGCCGGTCTTGAACTCCACTGTTATAGCCTGAAGGGCAATGATAAATAGTAGGGGGCTAAAAACGGAGCTCTGATGAACACCAACTTTTACGCTAAACTCTTCACTATATTCGTTGTTAATTCTAACCTTGCTGACTGTTTCTTTATACATGATGTAGAAATGCACACATATAAATATGCTGGTGTACACATGCTTATACATGTACATGCTAATGTATACATACACATGTTTACAAACATACACACACACATATAGATATACATACTTATGCATATACATATGCACATACATGGAATGGATCTACATCAGTTTTGATGATGTGTAGATCAATATCACATGCCTGGGCAGAGTGGGTCTGTAGTGTGAAAAGATCTTGAATATCCTTCTAACAAGCTAAAATCAACTAAGTTTTTATTAAAGATAGGCTCCTTAGCATAGAGAATTTTCAAGGCTTTCAGCAACTCAAAGAAGGCAAAGATTTTTTGTTACCATGGAATGGTCTAGCCTTTACCAAGATCTTTTAATGCAATGCATATTGATTGCTCATGTCTTCTATGCATTTACTTCAACTACAATGTATATGTATACACATTTCACACATAATACTTTTTTTCTTGCAAATTTATTTAATATTGAGTAACAATTATTTTCTCCAAAGTTTGAAATATTTCAGCTGAGAGGAAGATTTCTAGTCATGTTTTATTGTTTTATAATATTTCTTAATTTTATTGAATGATAAAATATTTCGTCATTTGAAAAGTTTTTAACTTGCTAATAATATGATTCAATTATTGTTTTTCCTTTATTTTCTTATTAGGAGGAATTGAAGAAATCTGGTGCTTTTGAAGCCACAAAAGACTTGTCTGATGACAGTGGTGGAGAGAGAGATGAAGAAGAAACTGAATTTATGAAAAGTGAATATGCAACTTTACCTGTTAGGGTTGATTTGGCTTGGCCTGAGAGGAAAGGCAATGGAGATGAGGGCATGGAGCAATGTGACCTTTCTGAGAGTAGTTCAAGGACATCAATCATCGAGCCGTCAGTAAGTGGCATTCATTTTTTTAAACTATGTAATCGTTTTATAAATATCAAAATTATCCTGAATACCAATTCCAACATATTGGTATCCCATTTTCTTTGCAGAGTGATTTTCAAGAATTTCAATCAGCAGCAAGTGATGAGAGTAGAATTCTGGTGACAGCTGCTGAAATCCACAGTAAGGATGGAACAAAACAGTATAAAAGTAGAACAGCAACTGATTCATCTGATGCTTTTGTTAATGTTTTAGTTAAGCCTTCTCAAATTGAAACTCCTAGTTTCAGTCCAACAGGAAATGTTCAGCTTGCGGATGAAATCAGTACTTTGCCTGAGAGCGGACAGCCTTCAGCATTTCGAAGTAGCGGTGACCCAATTTTTGGAAATGAAGCTCAGAAAGTATTTCTTGGAACCACAGATACGACTGTTGATGTTGATCCTGGGATTGAAGATCCTTCACAAATGTTTCCAATGCCTAACCTTGAAGAAGTACAACCAGCATCTTCAATCACATCCTCTGCTGAGTCAAAAGCAGCTTGGTTATCATCTAGTGTTTCAGCACAAGGTCAACCTCGACTGGCAACTTTTCGCCCAATATCTCCAAGAGCTGCGTCTCCTGGAAAGCTTGGGAGTCCTATGACCCCTGATTCTGGAGATGAAACGAATGGTCGCTCTCAGTCAAACCAATCTACTCCAAAACGCAGTAAAACTTTGTTAGGAGTTGCTCCGCCTCAAGTTCCTCCAAAATATCAGTCACTAAGGAATTCCAGAGGTGCTGAGAGTCCCAAGGAGGAGCAGCCTGGTCAAGGTCAAGGTACCAGTGGTGGTAGTGTTGGGAGAAAACCAACATCAGGATCAAAACAGTAAGTCAAGTTTCTTATATACAAATAAATATTGAATTCTTTACACTTTTGAGTGTTGTAATGTTTTGATTTATTGTAATTTAAATTTCTTTTGTTAAGAGACATAAAAAGCAATATTTTATCAGCCGCTGCCTTTCTATAGCAATTGTACAAAGAATGAGAAATAATAACATTTATCTAATGAAGTAATTTTGGGAAATGTTCTATTTTTAAAGTTATAGACATATATTGCTAAAATTTATATTGATATGATAAAAACTATTGATTTTTGGCAACCATATGACTATGTCTTTAGAATGATTATGAGAAGAAATTAATGTCTAGTAACTAGCTCTCTAATATTTTTTATAGGGATAACAAAATATGTAAGTCAAACTACTTATCAGTTTTCTTTATATATTTTAAGTTTAAATATGCGATAAGCTAACTGAAGAATAATAACAGAGTAGAACAATTCGAACTTAGAGACAAAGAACTTGTAATATTCTTTTATTGGCGTTTAAAGGTTTTAGAAATTTTACTTATAATTTAGAGCTGGGAAATTATGACAAGAAAAGCATTGATTTTGAAAGAAAAGTGGTACGTTTTAGACTTACGAACAATGACTTGATTTAACATAATCAGTATTATTGTCAATATTATACGATGCTTTATGTGTTCTAAGTTCAAATTCAGCCTTTCGTTCTTCTTAGAGTCATAAACAAGCACTAAATGACTGCACCCCTCTCTAAGATTTAAGGCCTTGTACCAAAGTTAGAAATCCTTGTTATTATTTTAAATCAGAATTAGAAAGAAATTTAGGGTGTCTTTTGTATGCACAATGGGTGTCTATTTTCAGAATGAAATTTCTTAGATATTTCAAGAAATGTGAGATTGTTGTTATTGCTAATAATGGGTGTTAGGATTCAATTAAAGGGAAGTTGTTATTGCCAGGAATAATTTGCTTAAATGTATTTGAATTCAATGTTGAGGGTAAAAAAGAAAGAAATCTTGACTTGAAATTTGTTCTGAAAAGTCCATTGTGTTTTAGTTCAAAGATAATTACAGTAATTATTACTGAAATAAAGTGGTGGTTGTCGTTTTGAAAATAAATTGGTCAAAATTAATACTTGTTAACAAAAAAAATGTCTCATTGTTTAGAGAAGTTTCAGAGTGAGTTAATGGTTTAACTTCTGGAATATCTTTAAATCTGAAATATCTAAGTGAAACTTCTGTTCATATCAATTCATCTTCATTCTTTTTATGTCTACTTTTTCCATGCTTGCTTGAGTTGGATGGGAAATTTTTATGGCTCATTACCCTTACTGATACCAACACATACTTTACTCTAAGTATGGTATTTACTGCTGATGTTCAACAAACCAATGCACAGCAGAACTTACTATTTACAGAAGACATAAACAAGCATTGGTATTTGCCTCTTAAATTGCACCAATATGAAAATGTTCAGAGAAACTGACATGTAGACACTCTGTGGCCACCATACAAATTTACTCCAAAAGCATTGCTTGTCTTAAGATTATATTAGAAGACAATTGCCTAAGGTCTTATACAGTAGAACTGAATTTGAAACCACGTTTCCAAAGTGAACTTCTGAACGACAAAGCCATGCCTGTGCCTGTTGGTTATATTTATATATTCTTAAACCAATAAGTGTTAATTGATTATGTTGTATTTATACAGAAATTTAAAACAAAAAATTATGCCTTTTATGAATAAGATTCAAAAGCACATTAAAATACAAATTCACTCATTGTCATTTTGTTATTTGCTTATATAAACTGAATTTAATAGCATTTTGGCTTTTTAATATTTGCTTTTCAATTATTCATTCTTATATCAATCTCAACTCCAACTTTTCTATTTCTTCTTTAAGAATGATTTCGTTTGTAATTATATTGTAATAATTTTTGTTTTTACATAAATTTAAAAGGAATTTGCTTTCTGAAAATGGTACTTGCTATTTTACATTTTTATTTACATACCCTGTTGATATTATGATTTACAATATATTCTACTACTGAAAACAACTGAACTTATGATTATTTGATTTTTTTGGTTTTTAAACATCAATAACATTAACACTGCTTTCTAAATGTATTGTCTATATGAAAACAAGAGAATACATTTTTTTAGGATTTAAAAGTAAAAGGTAGAAATGTTGAACATGTTAAGATCTTTTTTTCTTTTAGATGCCAATCTGTTAGAATTTTTGCTTTCACATCAGCAATACCATTTTAATAAGCTGGTGTGATGTCATTTAATCTCTGATATTTATTATTCCTTCGTGTTTATATTTATTTCCCATATAATTATAATTCAGTGTGACAGAAAGTTACTGAAAGCATTCTAGCATTTTTTACATCCTTCAGATATTTTTTATTTTATCTTATAACCTTTCACTTATATGAATTCATTTGTATGTATATTAATAATAATAATATAAAAATAAAGGTAGTTGATGGTAGATTCATTAGAGCAATTGACAAAGTACTTTGCAGTGTTTACTCTGACTCTTTACATTCTGAGTTCAAATCCTGTTGAAGTGAACATTTTCTCTTTTTGGGTTGATAAAAAAGGTCCTGTGTGAATCAAGGCATTGGTGTTAATGTAATTTCTACAAATCCTTAAGACAGTCAGATGTTAACTTAACTTCACTCTTGCAATTCCTGCAACAACAATGATTCGAAGCTGTATTGTTCTGAGCTCAGTGGCATCACAAATGTTCTCAATGCCCAAGTAGAAACAGGCATGATAACCCAGGTTTTTAGTCCCTCTATCCCACTCCGAATTCTAGAAACTAAATTATGAACTAAAAATTATGAATTAACAATTTTATCATGGCAGATCAAGACAAGCAGATATGTTTTAGTCAGGGATACTAAGCTATAGCTCTTGCAATTTAACCATACACTGACTGAAAATTATATAGTCACTGTTTTTGAAATACATATTAATGCCAGTACTATTTTCACTATTTTACTGTCCTATACTGGAGTTACTCATTGAATTTTGCTTTAAAATATTGTTAAAAATAGGATAAAAGATACAATTTTATCACATTTGCTTTAATTAATATATACCAATACATCTTTGGTACACAAGTCATAGGAGATAAAAATGCTAGTACATTTTTATCTCTTAAAAGTTAATATAGAATATTTAGGTTAGTAACAATTTCAAAAATTATTTATAAGTTTTATTTTGTATGTTTCATTTATTCATAGTAAAACATACAAAAATAACTTTTTAAATTGTTACTAACCTAAATATTCCATATTAACTGGTTAATGTTTATATTAGAGTTATTTCCTTGAGCAAGACACTTTATTTCACATTGCTCCAGTTTACTCAGCTGTAGAAATGAGATGATAGGACTGGAGTCCCTATCATTTCACTGCAAAGTGGTCGTGGAGGTGCCACGGCAAAAAAGCACCCAGCCCACACTGTAAAGTGGACGTGTAGGTGCCATGGAAAAAAAGCACCCAGCACTCACTGTAAATGAGGTTGGTGTTAGGAAGGGCATCCAGCTGTAGAAATCAAGCCAAAATCAGTTCCCATATGAGCGAGACAAGGTCAGCCGACCGGACACTGCCCACAACAGGACAACCCGTCTAACCTATACTAGCGTGGAAGAATGGATGTAAGATGGTGATGATGATTAGAGGTTTTTGTAACTATGGAATTTATATGGTTAATAATTGTTCAAAAAGTTACTTTTTTTTACTTGACTTTAAAAGCCGATAGCAATTTTTAATTGAATTTGGTTTTGCAATTAGATTTGATAGTTAAAGTTTACATACTTTCTTGATCACAGTTTGAACTGCTTATATCTTTACCTATCCTATTATTAGAAGGCATTTCATTTAAGCATTCTTCACTAATGATTAAATGCTTATTAGTAATAGTAAAGTATATTTCTCTATTTCTGCACTACCATTTACTCTAATTAAATGTAGTATATGATAGATTTACAGCTATTTACAAAATGTTTAGAATGTGTCTTCACGAAGCAGTACAATACATAATTAGTGGAAATATTGTAAAATATTGAATAAAATAGAAGTTACGAAATCTGAAATTTTGAAAAAAGGTAAAATAATAAATTAGTTTCCATGTTGTTTGAGGCTCAAAATATTTTTTTAAGGAGTCTAATTTGAAAAAAATAGAAATATCCTTTAGAATACTTATCAGTAACTTTCTTTTGGATATAATATCATGATAAGTCATTCATAAATTTTGTTTACTGGCCTTTTATAACATACATATTGTTTTCCTCAAATTATATCATCATCATCATCGGGGGTGTATTTTTGTTAGAGGTGCCTACTGACTGTAGGTTTCGCTTTGTACTTAGGCAAGGCGGGTCTTCTGTATTACTGTGTAGCGCCAAAGACCTCGGTCCAGTGACATTCTCTTGGAGAGGTGTAAGTGTGTGAGGTCGGAATTTATCAAGTCGTCCCAGGTTTTTCTGGGTTTGCCTACTCCGTGGTTACCGTCTATTTTTATTGCCCTGCACTTTTTTATACAGCTGTCGTCTTTCATGCGCATCACGTGACCATACCAACGTAGTCTTCTCTCGAGTAAACAACATCTGCTCCCACTTATTTCTAATTTTTCCATTACTTCGTTTATGCTTTGCCGTTCACGTATATTACTATTACACATCCAGCGGAGCATGCAAGCTTCGTTCCTCTTCAGTCTGCGTATATCCTCTGCACATAATGCCCAGGTCTCACTGCCATGTAACATTGCTGTTCGTATGCAGGCATCATACAGCCTGCCTTTCATTTTTAGAGAGAACCCTTTAGCGGCCAATAGTGGTATAAGCTCTCTGAACTTTTTCCATCCCGTTCTGACTCTAGCTACTGTACTTTCAGAGCACCCTCCCCCACTGCTGATTTTGTCACCCAGGTAACGGAAGCTGTCCACTATTTCTATAGAACCACCTGTGCAATGGAATGAGTTAGTATTCTGTGGCCACTTGCTGCTACTAATTGCACCTGAGCACCGGCCACATATAAAATCTATATTCTTAGTTTGCTTACCTGTGATTCCACTACATCTTTTATGCACCCATACTTTGCATTTGGGACATAAAATGGAGTTTCTGCCTACTCCTTTCCTACACACTGAGCATGGCCATTTCCCAGATGGGACCAGTGCCCTATTTTCCTTCCTACAAACTAGAACTTTAGTCTTAGACAGGTTAATTTTAAGGCCTTTTGATTCTAGGCCATGCTTCCATGTTTGGAATTTCTTCTCTAGTTCAGCCATTGATTCAGCTATGAGCGTTAGATCATCTGCATATAGGAGTTCCCATGGGCAGCCGGTCTTGAACTCCTCTGTTATAGCCTGAAGGGCAATAATAAATAGTAGGGTGCTAAGGACAGAGCCCTGATGAACACCAACTTTTACGCTAAACTCTTCACTATATTCGTTGTTAATTCTAACCTTGCTGACTGTTTATGGCTTGTATAGCTCTCACAAGCCATTCATCAACACCTAGTTTTCTAAGAGCCCACCAGATAATCGAGCGGGGTACTCTGTCAAAGGCTTTCTCCAAGTCGACAAAAGCTAAGTATAGGGGTTTACTTTTATCTAGGTACTTCTCCTGTAGTTGTCGTACAATGAAAAGAGCATCTGTTGTACTTTTACCTGACACAAACCCGAACTGCATTTCATCTAGGTCAATTCTCTCTCTGATTAGTTGCGCTATTACTTTTTCTGTGACCTTCATGACCTGGTCAATTAATTTAATGCCTCTATAGTTTCCCCTATCTAGAGCATCTCCTTTACCCTTGTAGCAATTAATGATGATGCTGCTATGCCAGTCCTTCGGAACGACCCCATTCTGTATGACTTGGTTTACTATCCAGGTGACCATAATGTGTCCCACCGTTCCAGATGCTTTCAGCATTTCAGCAACTATTTCCGAAGGCCCAGCCGCCTTGCCTGTCTTCATGTCTTTGATCGCCTTACTTATTATACTACCTTCAACTTGCACTGCTTGTCCCTCTATTGGATTGATGTGGGGGAGACTGTCTTTCTAACAATTATTCTCCTCATTTAGTAGCCTTTCGTAGTGACACTTCCAAGCTACCTTCTTATCAGCGTCAGTGATGGCAAGTACACCATCATCATTAAGGACACACTTCTCCCCGACAATATCACGTATATATTTTTTGTAATAATCAATGTTGTTTTCTCTGTTATTTTATTGGGTCCCATTGATATTTTCATTACCCAACCATCTGAGAATGCCATTAATTCTATTATATAAATTTTATCCCTCATTTTACATTATCTTTATTTAAAAGATAACCTTCCATCATAATTTTATGTAAAGAACCTTATATTCCAAACATAAGTGGAGGCACGTGGCTTAGTGGTTAGAGCATTGGCCTTGTAATCAAAAGGTTGTGAGTTCAATTCTCAGACCGGGTGATGTGTTGTTTCCTTGAGCACGACACTTTATTTCACATTGCTCCAGTTTACTCAGCTGTAGAAATGAGATGATAGGGACTGGGGTCCATATCATTCCACTGCAAATGGGTCGTGCAGGTGCCACGGCAAAAAAAGCACCCAGCACTCACTGTAAAATGAGGTTGGTGTTAGGAAGGGCATCCAGCTGTAGAAATCAAGCCAGAATCAGTTCCACTCCCCCACTTGCAAGCTGGGAAAAAGTGGACGTAAAATGAAATGATGAATGAAATGAAGTTTGATAATAGCAATATTGGTTCTAGTTCATTATCTTTTGAACCATAATTCTGTGAGGATTAACTTAAAACATTGTATCACTCACATATCAACCTTTTACTTAAGCAAGCTTTATCTTCCATCCTTCAGCAGTTGATGAAATACAGTACTGTGATCCCTCCATCAGAATTTTCAGACTTATGCTTAAGATGAAATCAATATTAAGATGACTTTTATTACTTTTACCAGTCTTTTACAGAAAACTGATATATTTATTTCTAATGAACTTATTTAAATTATGTTCAGGATATTGTATATTCAGATCTTGTATATTATTTATATATGATATCTAAGACCAATATTATTTTTTAATAAGTTTTTCTGGGAATTTGAAGCTCTGCAAGACCTGGCACTATAGATAATTGAAAGCAGTCAATATTAGTATTATTTTGTTTGGTATCTATCTGGTTAGTTGAATCATGAAACAACGAAATGTGAAAGTTCTAGAGGGAAGCCAAGTGAAAAAGGAAAAATTTGCTTGGCAGAATATTTGGTATGAAACAAAGCCACAGTTTAGACTGAATATAATTGGAGAACATACTTGTTGTAATGATCGAAGAGGATCATTAGTAAAAGTAGTGAAATTCATTAAATAGAAACTATTGAGAGGTTCCTAGCTGTAGTGATGATGTCTGAAGATTTGTTTTTAAGCAAAAATCATTGGGATTTTAAAATATGTTTTGTGTATGTGTGTACATTTCTGTAGTGTATTGTTGTTCTTAATAACTCTTTAGGGCTGGAGTTCAGAAATGAAGAGTTTGTAATTGCTACCATTTATGTGCAGGATGTGTAATTCCTGTGCAGATTGTATGCCTAGCTATTGTAAGAAATGGGGTGGTTTTATCATTATAGTGGCTATAAGTAGAGGGGATTTAGTGTTGTCTGTACTTGATGTCTTAAAATGTGTAATGTTTTAATTTAGTAGTTTTCAATGACAGTTGATTGTTGAATTTCTATTGTAAGCTGTATTTGAGAGATTTGATTGCAGAGAATAATTATAATTAATATGATGTGATGAGGTTACATGTGGACATAGTCATTGTGAGTGCAGTGTGAAGGGGTCTTACTGAAATTGTCATGTTTCTGTTTACAGGAGAAAATATACAGATTAGTATTGTAGATAAAAAAAATACTGAGAGAGATGACTGAGATAGGATTGTGTTAAAAGAGTGAGCTAAAAGGGTCCTCATGAATACCTTGTGTGATAGTGCATTCTGACAGAAAACCTGCAGCAAAGTTGACTATTAACAAATGGAAATCCTTATCAATGGTGTCATAAGATTGATAGATTATAGGTGACCATGAATGTATGGTGTAGAATAGAAAGGTCAAAGGACTCTTCAGCTTTTGCAAAGACGTAATCTCTCTCATGTGGTTGCCATGATAAAATGCACTCGGCAATGTGTAAGTGAGATACAAGCCACTGGCTTATCTGAGCATAGAGTAGAGTGTGGGAATTATATAAGTGACATGCTAGCTTTGGGTCCATTGGAAAGGTCAGTAGCTACACTTGAGTACTGCCCCATTCTGATGAAAACCTTTGATTTACAAAATAAGTTGCTAAAAGTTTTTATCATATCACAAGCATGATGTTAAGGACTCATCACCATCATTTAATACCTATTTCCTTGCTTGTAAGAGCAACTCTTACAAGCAAGGAAATAGGTAAATCAAATCTTCGTTACATTTTCATGTTTACTCTAATCCCATGATTAAAATTATTTCTGCAATGCATCTTAAAACGATTATTTTAAAATTCTGAATTAATGCAGTGTAGTGAGTAAGTGGTTGTGTGTTTGAATTTTGCTACTGATACTGAATTACATACTGACACTCATTACCTATTTGCCACAATTGACTAAGTTGAAAATTAAGTATTACCTTCACCAAAGTTGTTAATATTAAGAAGATCATTCAAATGTAAAGAAATGTGTGTTCAGTTATCTAAATATATTTGAATTATCCACTACATAGTGGCTTGGAAACTTCAAGTTAAATTATTAAATCACTTGATGATAAATATATAATTTAGCATGACAGCTAGCTACTAGTCAGTAAACCAATATATTATCTGATATATTTGTTTAAACATTTACTTGACTATCAAACAAGATTTTCTAATATAAATGAAGATTCAAATTGATTGATTTTTTTTTCCTCTTTCTTTCCTTTATTTTTAGTATGTACTTGGCCATCATGTCCTGTATGTGCCTACTTAGCCTTGCAGTTGGTGTTTACAGCTATGGGAATGAAATTACTGAAACTGAAATAATAGTTACAGTATCCACTCCAAGAAATTTCCTTTTGAATGATTCTGCAATATTTTTCAGTATGAATAAAACTAGTGATCTGAAAATATTCGAACTTCCTCTTAAAGTCACTTGGTTTGGTAAGTTTTGATATTGAAAATTTATGTTTTAGTTTTGTATTGTTTCTATATTTGCTCATTTGCTAAAAGATCTTTGTTTTCATTTTGAATTATGCACATTTTATATTTTCTTGTACAATATGCAGTCTTTTACAGTTGTTTTCATTAGACTGTGACCATGATAGTCTACCACAGTAATTTGTTTGGTATTTTGGTGGTCATTATTTATTGAATGGCTTTCATCCTTACGGGGTCGATAAAATAAAGTACCAGTAATGCACTGGGTATTTGCTGACCTTGTGCCAAGAGTAGAAATAATTATTTATTGAATGGCTATCCTATTTTGACATAAAAGACAGAAAGTTGCACAGAATAAATACCTATGTGACAAATTGATGCAATCTGTTGCCAAAACACAACCATACAATATAGGACACCTATTTATTAAACTTCACTTATAGAAGCCACATGCCCAATGTGTCACACAGCTGGATCAAACACGGACCCATGTAATTGTGAAGCAAATGTCTTAACCCCATAGCCATGAATGCACTCATGAAGATAAGCTTATTGCTTTTTCTTTCTTTTAGATATTTTATGGATTGTATTTGCTTATATGTTTTAGAAGTTATTTTAATTTCTCATCTTCATGCTGTGAATTTATAACATTGAGATTATAAGATTCCAGATTACAACTTTCTAGCTACTGAGGAAGTATTTTTTAAAATTGAAATAAGAATTATATATTAATTTCAATGATTTTATTTATTTTGTTCATAAAAGAAATTTTTTACCAAATTTTATGAGATATTTGGGATATAACTTTTGTTTTTTTTTGTAATTATATTTTATGTTGTTATATATAATCTTGCAATAAACTCTTTTAATCTGTATACAGACTCATGTAATCAGGGTTTTAAATGTTTTACTTATAGTGAAGTATTATTGTTGTTCAAATGAAAAGAATAGATTCTTTGGTGATAGAAATTATAAAATAACAAGTGTTTAGCTTGTCATCATTTAGGGCGGTGGTTCACAGTATTGGTCGAGTATCAGACAACATGTTTTGCGGGATATAGTTATCACCCTTTACATTTCATGTTCAAATCCTGCCGAGGTTAGCTTTGCTTTTTATCCTTACGGGGCTGATAAATTTAAGTACCAGTAACAGACATACTAGGGTCAATTTAATCAATTTTCTCCTTCCCTTCAAATTGCTGACCTTGTTCCTGAATCAGAAACCATTATTTAGTTTCATTTCTCTGAATCATGAGTTTGAATCCAGCTAGAGTTGACTTTGACTTTGCCTTTCCATTCATGAGGTCAATAAAATAATAACTTGTCAGTGAACGAAGTCATTGAAAGTAACTATAACAGCTATACCACCTCAGTTTGAATGAGTAGCTGTGTGTTGAAGTAAGAAAACATTTTTTTAGATTAAGATCTCATTAGTGTAAATTTGTGCAACAGATGATTTATGTGCTTATAAAAACCTTTGCAATTATGCTCATTAATGAAATATAATTTTAGAGAATTTATAGCAGTAGTAAACCTCATAGAATTTATGGGTATTATGAGGTACAAATGTAAGTCTATAAATATAATGATGAAAATGTATTTAGTTTTAATATATAATTGGAATGATAGTTTTGTAATGAGAAACTACTGCACTTACCGCAATTCTGTTAGCTCACTCAGCGAGCTAGCCTCATCCACGTGGGTATAATCCATTCGCCAAGTTGCAGCTCGCATTCGCACGTCCGTTGCGGGTCACAGCCGAAAGAGAGCCCATTAATGCTCCTGGGTAAGCATCTCTCGTCACTTCCTCT